>MU767818.1:94426-120781 GCA_026770625.1 Nicotiana glauca
TCATATCCAAGGTAAGTTTCTTCTCTTCTCTTCTCTTCTCTTCACATAGATTAGTGTAATTTAGTTTTCAATAACCCTAGGTTGTGTTTTAGTGTAAAAATTTTATTTTTTCTTTGTTTTTCTCCATTATTTGCTTCTTTTGGCCATGATTGATGCTTAGATGGTTGGGTTTTAATTGTGCTTAACTTGTGGGGGATTTGTAGTATGTTGGAGGCCTAACAAACCTTTTTAGGGTGAAGCTTGGTGGACGGGCCTAAATGGCCGAAAATTAGGGGTGTGCTGCAAATTTTGGAGCACTTTGTGCTCTTCTTAATTAGTGGTGGTGGTGGCAGTTGACATATTTCACTGGTGAGGGTTGTGTGGGGTATTAGTTGGTGGAATTGACAAATTGATCGTGGTGTGAGGTAGTAGTAGAGGTTGGCAATTTTGGGAAACTTACTAATTGGGTATCCTGGCATTGTTTGGCCAATGGAAACTGTTTATGATGTCGGGTGGCAAAGTCTGAGTAACCATATGAATGGCACATTTGAGGATGCATCTGATAGTTGCCCTGAATTGTTTGCAGGTACTATGGCCCGAAAAAGGCACAGAGGCTCGGCAAGCACTTCCCACGAGCCAACATATGATGAAACCAGGTTCCAGTCTCAGGGGGCAGAGGACGCATTTCATGCTAAGGCCACCAAAACCTTTCTCCCTGAGATTGTTGTTGACCGGGCTGCCCTCCGTATGGAAAGTCCAGACATGTATGAGGAAATTCGATGGAGGGAGATGGAATTTTTGTTTGATGAGCCTGAGACGGCTAATCCGATGATAGTCCGGGAGTTCTATGCGAACTGCTCGGAACATTTGAGACGGGAGGTGATGTGCGGGGAAGGGTAGTGGATACCTCAATTCAGAAGATTCGCCAGGTGTTGCAGTTGCCCCAGTTTAATGGTGACATTGAACATTACCACGACACTCAAGGGGTCTCTTGGGACACTATGATTGTAATAATATGCACAGATGGTCAACCAACCTGGATACAGGAAAACATTACCCTCCACTCCAAGTCCTTCACGCATGAAGCCAAGTGCTGGTTTACCATCATTTGTAGCCGGTTCTTTCCCACAAGCAACACGACATATGTGAACCACCTACGGGCTCTACTGGTTTGGTGCTTTGTCACCAAGCGAGACTTTGATGCGGCGCGACTTATTGGTGATGAAATGATCCTTCGATCATCTCTGCAATCTAAGGGGTTTTACTTCCCCTCATTGGTGACGAGATTGTGTCTGCTCAAGGGTGTCCCCACCAGTCCTACAGATGGAGCCTTGCCCGCGAAAACACCATTCAGAACTTCTAGGATCACAATGGGCAGAGATACACCCACGACCATTGAGATTGATGATGAGGATGATGCCCCAACACCCATGGCACCCTCCAGGAGATCCTTTGACGGAGCCGGATCCTTACGGCGACCCCACACTGGGGCAGGATTCTCTAGATCACGGTCCACCCGGCCTATGTTGCGTTCTGTGGAGGAGGAGCTGGAAGACCTTCGCACCTTAGTTGATGGCATACATGTGCGTATGGATGCTATGTCTCAACGACACGCCAGGTCTTAGAACCGCATGATGGCGTGATTTCGTGCTTTGGGGAGAGCTTGTCATGGAGACCCCAACACCGTCTCCGACTCCGACTAATGCTCAGGGAAGTCTTCTTACCCTTCTGCTCTTTATTTATGATATGACATAGGGACATGCCATTATTTTAAGTGTGGGGTGGGAGACTTGCTTTTGTGATGTATTGTAGTGTACATATACATTGAGGATGTTGTAGTTCTGTAGCTGTGTTGTTGTATATAATTGGATGTAATCACCTTACAAGTAACTGACTTGGCCCAACGACGGACACTTGTCGACGGGTCTCTTGAGGGTCAAAGTCGGATAAAAAAAAAGGTAAAGGATTCCTGAGGATGGACCACTTGGACAGTACTCTTGAGGGAATTAGTCCACTTAGATTTTCTTTATTTTTTTTGTATTTTTAGGTAGTGTAGTAATTCCCCCTTGGTTTTTCTTTTGACCACGGTTCTTTTCCAAGGGTTTTTCTTGAACCGGGTTAGGTAGATTTTTTTTCTCTCCTTTGATACTTTTAGGACTCTGAAGACTCTCTTGGACTAGGATGGGTAAGGGCAAGAATGCAACCTGTAATGTACACACCTGCTAATAACTAAACGGACTTGAGGGTGCGACGTCTAGGCTCATTTGTAGACTCGTAAATTATGCCTTAATTGTGCACACCTTGTCTTGCTTGAACGCTCATGTGAGTGTGTTGACGAACTAATTCGGAATGAGTTACATGCCAAGTGTGTGTGAGGAATTACCTGTATTCTGTGCTTGCATGGGATACCTAGAACTTGCCCGGTGTGCTTGCAAAGCGAAATATAAGTTGTTTGGTCTTAGAGATGATTAAGGCATTTCTTTGTGTAACCAGTCTAATTATAAATCCACTTGTACGTATTACCATAGTTAACCCCTTTGAGCTTAAGCCTGATTCTTTGATAACCTTGTAATAACCTACATCCATGTGTTGAATCCTACATCCATGTGTTGAATAGCTTGACTGTTTGACCCTTTGCCTCCAAGAAGCACTTAAATTGTTTAAGATCATGTAAAAGTCAAAGTGTGGGGTGAAGGGAGTAGGATAAGGAATTTAGGAAAATACTTGAATGGTGCAGTGGTAGTTGAAAAAAAAATAAGAGAGAAAAATATGTATAGAAATATAGAAGAAGGACCTTGTAAATAGGTGGTCCTAAAATAGTGAATAGCAAGAAAAAGCCAGTTGCACCTAGAAAAGTGGGGGTAGCTTAGGAAACAAGTGTGGAAGGATGACTGGGCTGAACATGGAAATCGGAATAAAGGAAGAATATATTAAAAGTGCTTAGGGAGGTTAGTCACTATACCCAAATATATCCTACATATACCTTAGCCTACATTACAACCAAATAAATACCTCTTGATTTTAGACTAAAATAACTCGATTAGTAGAGTAGTACACTAAGGGCAAGCTTATGGTGTATCTATGTGGCACATGAATGTTCTTTGCTGAGAGTGAGTGAATTCTTTTTATCTATAGTTCCTTGTGCTTGATTTTATATGTGTGGAACTTCTCTCAATTTAGTGATGTGAGGGCATGTGACTCAGGAAGAAAAAGTAAGTTTTCACCTCTGTTTAGAGTAACTAGAGTAAGCATGTGTGTGGCATGGCATTAGAGTCTTCATCTGAGGTGTGGCTATTGCACTGCTTAGGTTGTTCTTTTATAATGGCGGGTGTGACATAAAACTGGGTAATGCATCGAACGATTAGGCCTAGAAGTGTGGNCGAGAAGCTATTTCAGATTCAGAGAGGTCATTTGGCCGCGGTCCTAGCGTGACTGCAGTAGGATCGCGGTAGGCTGCGGAAAGTTGAGGGACTGAAGTGCAAATTTTGGAATTCTTAGCCCAAAACCCTATTTAAACACTAGAACTCGCCCAAGGGGGGCATGTAATGTTTAAGAGAGTACTTTGGCAAGAAAAACAAGTGTGAGAGATCACCCAAAACACCATTACTCTTATTCTTCTTTATTTTTCTTGCAATTTATGATCATGAATCTTTTAGTATTTTATTCCCCTATTGTCATGAGTAGCTAAAAACCTTAATCTAAGGTTTTGGTGAAACCCGTTGGGAATAACTTGGTTGTTTTATTAATATAATTGGATTTGATTGTTAATCTCTAATTGTTCATCTATGTTTTGATTGTGGATTAGTTGAAAGGGCCCTCAATCATTCGTTCCTATTTATTATGTATCTTCTTGAGAGAGAGTGCATATTTAGGTGATTGTATGAATAACATCACTCCCGGAGTATAGACGAGAGTTATAATCGAGGGTTTATGGGTTGGATTAGAGATAACGAAACCCCGGGTGCAATCTAAGTGAATCGTATTGTGAAATTAGCTAGCGTAGCTTGAGAGAGTGCGTTTAGTAGATTGTCATAATTACTTGAGAGAGAATTATGATAGATTGAGAGTTCATGATTGTTAGAGACAATTAAATCGTGGTTATAAGACATATACAACCAAGGAAATTACCAACGGGGGAAACCATTGCCTTAGACTTTATTTCTACTGTTTACACATCAAGTTTAGTTAATTTTCAGTTATTACTTACTTTCAGTCTTTAGTTGTTAGAAAATCAACCTTTGTGAATCAGAAAGTTTGGGAAAACAGATTGCGTGAATTTAGTGAATCCGATAGTAGTAATTGATAGGTTAATTCTCTGCGGTTCGACTCTGGGCAATAATACTCAGATTATATTTGCAAACGCCCGCGTAGTCTTTTGCGAGACTCAGTTGAGCGTGATCAAATTTTGTTCAAACCCAATACCTTCTATCGGTTACATTGCTCTTGAACTGACATTTACCAACCTTTGTGTCTCATATGAACCCCAAAGCACGACACTTGTAATCCCCTCATTATGTATGTTGTTCTTTCTTGACTTAAACCACTAGTCCTATCCTTGAGGTCTACGGCTCCCTCATTTGCCATGATAACTTTGATTTCTGCTTGGAAGGTCTTGCTCGTCACTGGTTTACCACCCTTTTGTCAATCTTATCACAGGAAATACCTTTGATATGTTCACCCTAACTCTTCATCTGTTGGATTGTTCATGAATTGATATATACCAAGCCTTTGTATTTCACAGGGATCCCAAAGCATGTTGATTGTTACCAAACTAGTGCGCTTGTTGTTTTTCCTGACTTATGACACTTTGATGTGCTAGCCAGATCCCGTTTTGTGCAATTAGAAAGCTGGTGGCAGATTTTGAAGTCATTTCTCACTTGTTATAACCAAACAGACTCGGGAAGAGGAAGTAAACAAAACAAAAGGAACAGAGTAAAGGACAAAGGAAAGAGATGATTCCTAACAAGAAAGCTACAAGTAGAAACCTATCAGATGTGGATACCAACTCTAATGACCATGATATGAACCTGTGGATATTCTGTCAAGAAAGTTTGATGTGCGACTCCTGTTTTACCTCAAAATCGTAAAACTGGGCTTTGATGTTCCGTCGTTAGTCATCTTTTACAATCTCCGTCTGTTGATTTCCCATCTGATTCTCAATCCTTATTCGACTTGTAGTGCCCGAAGGGTTTTCATCATAAAGCTTCTCTCATTTTGTTCTTTCTCTCAACTTACAGTCTCCTCAAGGTGCCCGTGAAGGTTTTCACCAATAAGACTCTCTCATTTTTAACTTCTCTCAGCTCCCGTTGCCTTACGGTGCCCGTGAGGGTTTTCACCAATAAGACTCTCTCATTTTCATTATTTTTCCTGCTTGCACTGGAGTGTTGCCCCTGACATGAATCACCTCTATTTTCTCCACTTGGCATCTCTCAAAAATTGATCAGAAGGTCTTTCTTTGGACCGTAACGTGGGCTTTTGGATAGGGTTAGAAAGAAAGGGTATTAAAGGCTCAAAACAATTCAAATGGGTTCAAAATTACAACTTTCAGAACCAGATTTCTTATAACAACCACAATTTTTGTCCCAGTTACTTGCTTGGGGACTTTTGAATTTTTATTTTGATGGGACTGAACTGTGAGGCTGCCTACGTATCCTTAAAAGGAATCAGGTCAAACGTAGTTCATGACATAGGTTGGACTTTGTTTGTTGTGATTTTTCTTTTTTTTTTCATTTCTCTTCTTTTCTTCTTCCCTTTTTCACTTTTTGTTGTTTTGTTGTTTTTCTTTCTTTCTTTTTTCTTCTTTCTCCCTTTTTCTCTTTTTTTCTCTTTTCTTTCTCTTTTCTCTTTTTCCTTCTCTTTTTCTCTTTTGCGCTTGTGTTTCTGAACTTTTCTACTAATTCCAAAAGAGGTGTATGAAAGAAAATAAATAAGGCTTAAAGGGGGTAACAAAGGATAAAGTATTTAGATAGCAGAAAAAATGCCTTCATCATTCCAATCTTCAAAACATGCCAAGTACAAACGACACAATTAAACAAATCACATAAAACATTCAAAACATCTTTTGATCATACCAGACTTGATAACCATATCCACACATTCGCCTTCTACATCTGTGGAATATAAAGCGCCATTGGATAACACTCTCACTCTCTTTACCACGAACTGACCCTGCCAATTTGGGCAAACTTGCCTTTAGCTTCAATCTGATACGGCATGTATTTCAATAGGGTTTCTTTACGTTCTATCTGCCCCAGTTTCACACAATTCGGGCTTGAAGTGATCTCAAAATGCCTTCGCTTATTTCCCTCAAATGTCCCTGCATCTTCAAAAAATTCCATTGCCCTAAACTGACTTTTTAAGACCAGGCTGAGAATTCTGCATGCATGTCATGTCACTAGAACCAACGTTAGACAAAAGATAAAATGAAAGGATAGAAGAGAACTGAACAAAGAAAATGACTAGAAATAACAAAAGACGGGAAATTGCATTAGACAGACGGTGAAATGGTTCGAATAACAAAACAAGTAAAACAAATTGGGGTACAACCCTAGAACAAAACTAGGTAACACTAAATGAGTTGCTACGACTAAAGGAACTAGGCAAAATAAAAGGATGGAAGGGTTTGAGTCCCAAGATCATATTTGAATTACAACCCTTGAAATAACTCGGACAACGGAAATGACAACAAAATGAACCACCAAAACTCCTCCCTGGCTAACCAAGAAAGGAGCGTATTTCCAATCACCAAACTCAACATCTTAGCCACTGACTTCTGCATCAACAATACTAGGACCTTCACAGGTCTCCATCACATTGTTCTTAACAAATTCATTTTGGGTTCCCTGTGCCTGCTCGTTCTTAGGATCAACCTCTGATAGCGCTGAAAGCTTCGTAGCACGTGGACCTCCAAGGATCTCAGAAGAATAAATCATACCCACCATATGAGTCTCATTATGGACAAGCGATGGACTTTGGCTAGTGTCTGCTGCATCTGGTTTTGGCATGACAATGTGACCTGCATTAATAAGCTTCTGAATTACTTTTTTCAGATTCCAACACTTCTCTATGTCATGCCATGGGGCATCTGAGCAATATGCGCACCTTTGAGAAAAATCAAACTTATTTGGAAGAGGGTTTGGCATTTTTATCTGAATCGGCTTCAACATGACCAATTTCCTTAGCCTCTGGAACAGATTGGCATATGACTCTCCCAATGGAGTGAAGGTTTTCTTCTTCTGCAACTTCTCGTTCTTAAATGCTTGATTGGGCCAAAAACCTGATCCAGGGGTATGTCAGTAGGCTCATAGGGGTGGATAGGCATTTTTTGGAGCTGGGTACTGGGAAAGTGATGTACGACTTTGGGAGTTCTATGGAGAGAAGTGACATTGGGGAGGGTCATCTGGTGCGTAAGAATATCCATGGGGCCGATTTTGAGGCTAAAAGTATTGAGCAGAAATGCCCAACGGATCGCCTTTTCTATTTCTCTTTCTTCCACCCAAACTTACTGGGATGTTCTGAATGTCTTTCGTAGTGTCTTTCAATGCTGAACAACTCATGATTTTGCCTGACTTGATTCCCTCTTCTACCATCTCCCCCATTTTTAACACATTATTGAAAGGTTTTCCCAAGGCCGGGATCAAATGACTGAAGTAGGTAGCCCCCTGGGCTTGTAGGAAAATCTCAACCATTTCTTCTTCATCAATCGGGGTACTGACTCGAGCATCTTGCTCCCTCCATGTGAGCCCAAACTGCCTAAATCTTTCCTCCGGGTTCTTTTCCATTTTAGATAGGGAGGAGTGGTCTGGGGTAACGCCTGATTTGTATTGAAAGTATCGAACAAAATCTTGAGCTATGTCACCCAATGTAGGCCACTTACCAACATCTTGACGATTATGCCATTCCAAAGCCACCCCAGTCAAGCTCTTACTAAAATAGGCCATCAACAAGTCATTTTTCTCGCCAGCACTTCTCATTTCACTACAATAATCCTTCAAATGGACTATCGGATCTCCATACCCATCATACAAGTTAAACTTTGGCACTTTAAATCCCGCAGGCAGGTGAACGTCAGGGGACACAAACAATTCTTTGTAAGACATGTTACCCTAGCCTCCCGTTCCTTGGTTGTTCTTTAAGGACTGTTCTATGCCTTTCAGCTTCCTTTGTATATTATCTCGCCCTTCTCTTCCAGTGAACTTTTCATTTTCAACATGAGGCTCATCCCCCGGGACCTGTTTGTATGAGTTGGGAACCTTGTGGGCAACATCTGAGGGATAATATTGGGCATCATGAGCTTGAAGATAAGCGGGTGCATCTGGAGAGTATGGAGGATCACCTGGCATTGTGTTCGGAGCTTAGGTAAGGGCGGCATCTAGGAAGCTAGGTGGTGGGGGGGGGNCCTCTTCAACCAACCCATTGTCTTGTTCAACCAATTGCTTTCGGGCACCGGTATCAACCAACTCAGTTTCGTTGTTATTTGCCATTGCCTTTTGAATTTATGTTGTAGAGAAGAGTTACCACTTTAAAAGTCACAAACCAACCACCCTTCTGCTATGAAGATGTCGAAGGGAACAAAATGGGGTCATCCCGTTAGCGTTAGGGCATTTAACAACAAAAATATCACATTGCGTGCAATGCACCTAGCAACAATTAATGGTTCTAGAATAACTTTGAGGGTCGTAAGGTCACTTGGCATCATCCCAATTTGTCCATTTGAACCTTCTCTTTTCTTTTCTTTCCTCGCACTTCTTAGCTCGCTCATTTTCTTTCCCCTTTTCTTTCTGATTATCGCTCTTTTTCTTCCTTCTCATTTCTCACCTCCCATAATTTCACCATCTTTTCTTTCTTTTTCTCTCTTTTTCCTTTTTTATTTTTCTTTTATTTTTCTTTTCTTTTTCTTTTTCTTTTAATAATAAAAAAATAATTCGATCGAACCCTATGTAGGTTGCCTACGTATCATGACCCCGCATGAATCAGGTCTTTGCGTAGTTCTGAAAGATCGAAAATAAAGTAAACAAACTAATATTCTCATTTTTTTTCTTTCTTTTTTACCTCAATGACTACTATGACGAGATAAGGGAAGTAAGAGAAACAAATGTCTTTTTTTTTTTTTTTCTAGACTCAATGATCTATAACCTATTTTAACTCAAGCTTATCGGATTTTTTTTTCCTTTTGACACAAATTCTCTATCAAGGAAAAATCCTAGAAGAGAAAAATATTTGTTGACTTTTTTTTAGGAAGGAAATCATGTTGTTTTCTTTTCTTCTATGTAAAATGTCCTAAAGTTATAATGAAAATAAAAGGATTTTTTTTTTCATTTTTCATTAGTTTCCTAAAGAAGAACCTCAAAAGAAAATCTTTTTGGATTTTTGAAATTAATACCTTAAAGAAAGCTTTTAAAGAGGTACTAAAAGAAAATTCTTTTTTTTTTTGAATTTTGGTCCTAATATAGTAGAGAAAATATAAAAATAATTTTTATTTTGATATTAATTTCCTAAAGGAAAAACTATCTCAAAAGATTATTTTTTTCATTTCTAGAATTAATATTTCACAGAAAACTTATAACGAAAATATAAAAATGCAAAATTTCTTCTCTTTTTTTTTGGATTTTTGACTTGTAACACATTTCCAAATACAAAATAAGAAATACAATAACAAAAGACTAGGCAAACTTAACTAGACTATTACAAACTCTAACATCACCTAAAAGACTTAATACTAATATACAGGACTAAAATGAACAATTGACTCAAAAACATAAAATGGCTCCTCGAGCAGCTGAATGCAGTTATCCAGGGGTATCTGTCACGCTCAAACTCCGATAAGTAAATCCACAACCTGTATGAGAAAACTTAAACCAACACTATGTGAGACAATAACATTCCCTACTAGACACATGCAAGACATGGTTGAGGCTATTTGTGCAAAATAACTTATTTAGCCAAAAGGTGGCTAAAAGTGCAAAATTTGGCTAAGACTCCGCAAAGCCAAGAACCTAAAATTTACTACGAAGATCGGACCCTATGTGGGTTGCCTACGTATCACGCCCCGAAAGATGAGAATCAGGTTTGCGTAGTTCGGGCAGATTGAATATGGGCGAGAATTTAAAAAAATAACTAATTTATAGAAAACACATTTTTTGTCCTCTTTTTTTTTTTGAAAAAAATTATGGATCATGTAAAATCTTTTTGGATTTTTTGTTTCCTCTCTTTTCTTTTTTTATCTACGATTTCTGAAAATGATGAAAAAGTGCAAAATCTTTTTGAAATTTTCAACCTTTTTTTTTTCTCTTTTCTTAATGAAAATGTAACAAAAAACATAACTGGGCCCCACTTGCTTTATTTTCACATTTCATTCTTTTTTTCTTTTTTTTTCATTTGCCCTCACCTATTATTGGTCCGCCAAATGACCCTTTTACCCTTGAATAAATGCCACATGTAGCACATAGGATGCATCAAGATGGTCTGTTATTTTGGGTACACTTGTCCTAGATGGACCCAACCCCTGTGTTGAGTCCCTTAAGTCAAGTGCACATGATGCAAACAAACGTTCCTACTAGGGATCCGGCATGAGGTTGAGCTATTCTAGGTTTAAAACTTGGGTTTATTTATTCTAGACCCGGCTTACCCGAGCAGACAGCTCGAGCCGGGGGGGGGGGGTAGCGTACCGGGAATACAAAAGCTTCACCGGCTTTGCAACTTGTCCGAACCTCGTTCTAAAATTTGAATGACTCTAGACAGAAGAGAAGTCACATGAAATGCACACTCCCCAAATGATTTAGAAGACTCGGAGAGAAGAAGGGTTTCGTAGCAGTTTATATACAGTTCACATAATTTCAAAGCGGTAAAAGCAACACTTAGCACATTAGGCCCAAACATGTAAAAAAATCAGATAATAAATAAAGCCAAATATGACAATTCATCTAAGCTCGAATTCTGAACCCTGAACCAAAGTTCTGGGTTCTTATCCCCAGCAGAGTCGCCAGAGCTGTCACACCTCATTTTTCCTAAACCTGAGGGTATAAGGGGAGTTTTTTCCAACTTAAAGTGACAATCGAAATGAGATTATTTATTTAAAATTCAGAGTCACCACTTGGGATATTTATGGTGTCCCAAGTCGCCGGTTCAAATTCGGAATCAAGGAAAAGATTGACTCTGTATTATAGTCCGCGAACACAAAAATTCGGGTAAGGAATTCTGTTAACCCGGCGAAGGTGTTAGGCATTCCCGGGTTCCATGGTTTTAGCACGATCGCTCAACTGTTATTATTGGTCTATTTATCTGATTTTAAAACACTTTTAAACCTATGTGCATTTTAAACCGCTTTTATTTAAGGAATTAATTCTAGGTTATTTAAAACATATCGCAAGCCACGCTACATGAAATGCACCCGTGGTTCACGACACGTTCTATTTAACCTTGTTGGAAATTAAGACAGGGTCACATGAAATACACTCCCGAATTTTCTTCTGCCAAATCCAACTAAAAGTTTCACTATCATTTCCAAAGAGTTTTTCTTGGTCTTCAAAACCTACATTCCCAACAATTGCAAGCTTTTATTTAGAAATTCCTCGTTTAGGTTACAGCAACTTCATGAAACTCAATGCCCTTCACTGCAGCAATCTTCCTACTGCTTCCACAAATAACACTCAATACGAGGTAACTTTGGTATTCAATAAGTACATGTATACTCTGGTCATCAACCCATTTGATAAATTCATCAGCAGACTATGTTGCTATAGTTGATCCAAAGAACATGTCCAACTTTCCATTGTTATCAATCAAATACGGATGTAAATATTTTAACTAGTACAGAAACACATCCTAACTCTAATTGTTAATGTGTATATTTATCAGGGATGAATAAGGGATGGCAGAAGAATATCAACATAGACGCGAGCAGATAACCGAGCGAGCAAATTCAAATTAATGGAGAACAATTACGGAAACAACGGGATCATATCACCAAACAAATAATTAACATTAAGCTTGAATAAAACAAATAGAGGATGAAAGAGTTGAACCTCAATATAGCCAGACAATTGATTGTTTCACTACTTTGATCTCGAGATGTAACAAACCCCGGCGAAACTCGAATTAGCTCCGCAAAACCCAAACAAACCCGGACTCAGACCCAAACGAGCTCAAGCAATAAACTCCCGATATTAAAACTCCAACTCTGTTTCTGTTTTGATTTCATTTTTTCCGAAATGATATTGAATCAAAGAAACCAAAACATCTTGGTATTTCTTCATTGTTTCAGTATCCTATTTGTGCAAATCAGTTGTCTGTTCCCTCCCATTTCTCTTTTTTATTTCATTTTCCCAATTCCCCCAGGCATACGTCCACATAGACTATGCCATTCATCCTGCAACACTTAAATGACAGTTAAATAGAACTAGTCCTCATTAAAACCCAATAGCTAAAAACTACAAAATAATAAGCTCCTATGTAATGCAGCAGTGACGCCAATGTTAACTTAATGTATAATTCAACAGTCAAGCAACATCTTACAGCGAACCAATATACATGAGATACGTCCTGAACCGCAACTAAAAATCAAAAGAAAACCAGAACAAAGGCCAAACTGCCACCAGATCTCGAACGGGAAACCTATCAATGAAACTCAATCTTGACAGGAATTTTTGTGTTCAAGTGTTATCTTGGACTGAAAATCGCCGGAAAATGCACAACCGGCCATAAGTATTGTATTCATCCGGATCTGACTCGGGATTGGAGTTTAGGTGATGTCCATGACTGGTTTAAGGTTTTTGGAGCTAATTTCGACCGCAAATCTAGGTTGTTGCTTGATTGGTTCCTCGGTTAGATTCCAGCTGGTTTTTCGTGGGTCTCTAGGTTAGAAGGAGAAGGAGTTGGAGGGTCGTTGGATTTTTTTCAGAAAAAATGAATGAACCTATTTTTTTGTAATTTTCATTTTCTTGTAATAAAATAATAGTAAAAGAGTAAAAATGAGTTGAAATACCTATATTAGGCCTAAATAAATATTTACGTGCTAAAATATGAAAAATCTTGGGGATGATCCAAAATCACATGTCTACATGGAGTATGATGTTGAGCATGATTATGCAATAATTAAAAGCATGTTGATATGTATTTGCACGTTAAGAAAGCAATAAATATAATAGTTTTATAATTTAAAGCAGTTATAAAGGAAGGAAACAAAAAAGATATGTCAGTTTTGCTTTTGAAGAAGAAATTAAATTCTTAAATAAATTAAACAAATCATTGCACATAGGGAGGGTACTAATTCACATAAACGGTATGAAATGGTAAAAGCCTGAATATCTCCAGCAAAGTCTCCATGCTATCGCGCCCCCTTTTTTTCCTCGCGGAATCGGGTTTATGACATCTTGGTATGGGACAACTCTTTCCTTTTGGGAAAGGGGTTTGCATTTTTTGAAGAGTCGTCACCTAACGATTTAAGGTGGGTTAGGACACCTATAGGGGTCATCTATAACTATGTTTGGTAACCAGAAATAGGGTAAGGGCTTGAAATTATCCTAAGGGAAAGGTGTTAGGCACCCTTCAAGATCCACTAGTGTGGTTCCCGACCAGACAGTTTTTTGTGAATTTGTACAGGTAGCAAACAAATAAGTATGGCTCAAATAGAAGGGGATTTAAGTTTAAACACACAAGTGTAAGAAAACAACTAATGAAAAACTAGATTTTTGAAAAGGACTACAATCTAAGCATATTTTTAATACAAAGGGGTGTCCTAGGTTTGTTCATAATATGGATCGCATCAATGAAATACCCGATATGACAATCCTCTAAGAGGGGCTACGCGTGGTATTAATGCACCGATCATCATATCCATATCTACACTTTTCCGCCCCATGAAGGTAACTAAAGCGAGGATTGGTCTCGACCCCTATTGCATGATGTTACCCGTCCTTTCCTATCAGTCCCGGAGGGATTTAGCACTCATACCATATAAGAAGGAGGTTCTAGGCAAACCCTCAGGTTTAAAGGCAAAATACTAAGGCGATATACCATAACAAGTAGGACTTCAATTGGGGGGAGCATGGAAGACAAATGAAAGGCTCTAATATACCTCCACAGGTAATACACATAGACAACATGACTCATACACAATTAAAGTCTGAATTTAAATCTTATACACGATATCTAAGTGATAACAGCAGAACCAAATTTATCACATGACTCAAAAAAGAAGTCTGAAATAGGCCTGTCTACTGATTTTAACAATTGATAATTAGACACTAATCACAAAGATGATTCTAGTTTTATTTAAAGTTGATTACCGAAGGCTTGCCTAGGTGTAAAATTGTGCAGCAATTATTCAGCATTATTAAAATAGTGTGGAAATTATTTACCCTAAGAGCATGATATTGTAGTTGATACAAATGCAGAGATTATTACCAGCTTTATTAAGAAAACATCACATTGTGAGATTATTTTTTTATTACCTTTTCATGAATCAATAATTAACTAGGCGTCTTAAACAAAGTGCAAACAAGATCCTAGAACATGATATCTAATATGCACATGCAAATGGCAGGATTGTTAAAAAACAGAATCCCTAAGGCATGATTTCTAAATGCGCACAAGAGTTGCAGAATTATTGAAATATGACTTCTGAAAGTACGAGAGTAACAACTTTTATGCCAATGTTGTTACTGTCCTAGGAACAAGATTTCTAAGTGATAGACATAAAATATGGATTAGTGATGGATGAGATGTTGAAGCAAGAAAACATGGGTCCTAAGAGCATGATTTCTAATGCATGTATGAACCCTAAACATGGTTTCTATTGCAGAATTAGGAATATAACCCTAATAACATATTTTCTACCCTTAAAAACTATAGCATGCATATTTACCCCACCCATTTTCACTAGCCACCCCAATGCTTGTTTACAACAGGTTATTATAGACTAACATTGAAATGAATTACATAAGCAGAAATGAAAACAAGAAGTTACACTATAGGGAGCCTGATTAGGACTTCCTCCCAGAGTTATGTAATAAATCATTCCAAGTGCCAATATTGTTCCATAGCCTTTCTCATATCTCTATGTGTTAGAGTTCCCTAAGGACCACAAGGGATCCCGGGCAGTGCTGTCACCCAGATTGCATAACCAAAACAGAGTTAGTGTAGTGTGGAAAGGCTAGCTTTTATGTGTCCAAGTTCAGAGGGAGCTCAAGGATCCCAAGGCAAGGCTCACACAAAAGGGGCAGTACCTAGTGGTCTAAGAGTATATGTGAGAGTGATTGACATAGATTTAAAAGAGTTGAGTTGGAAAAACAGTTTTGAAATAGCATGTTTGAAATAAGTTTAACAGAAGAGTTGCTTAGGGAAGAACAATTTGGAAAGGAGAAGGGGATAGGAGCAATAACAACTTGGAACTAGCCAGCACACACACAAAACATGTTCAAAGAATAGTATCATTCCAACATTCACAGGCAGGGAAATAAGGGGTTGGAGACATAGAGGACCCAAATCAGAAACACATAAGAATGGCTGAGAAGAGATGTATATAGACCAGTAAGTACAAAGAACAAGTAGGGACTGATTGGCCTTTAGAACATAAATAATTACTTCAAAGAGTTAACAAGAGAATCATGCTTAAAATTAGAATAGTAATAAGACATAGGGACAGGGTATGGGAGTAGTCATGCGGGGGTCTATTACACATAATTAGTCATTATTTAGTGTTAATCAAGTACATTAGGAAACATACTAGTTGAGGGACATAAACAGGAACTCAAGTAGATATGTTGATTGCATTAGAACAAGAGAGGGCAGAAATTAAGCATGCTGAGTAAAGGAGTAAACAAGAAGTGCAATTAAACAACATGGGCCATTAAGTCAGTGTAGAAAGAGACATGGATTAGCAAACAATGGATCACATAGAGTTGGGCTCTAGAATTGAACTAGGAACATACCAATTAAGGAAGCAAAGTGCAGAAAAGTAAAGCGAGTAGAGTTCCACAGTCTACCCTTGACTTTCAGCCGGCTAGAAAATCAGTAGCACAAGTAGCAGAGAAAGAAGAGAGAGTTTCAGTGTATGTGTGTGTGTTCTGAACTATCCTCATGTCTTGAGAGGTAAAACAAGAATGTATATATAGCACTTTAGGAGTAGAACTAATAAAGTGGTGCTAGAACTAATAAGGTAAAGAGAATCATAGTTCAATCAATTAAGGATAAATCAACCAATCACAGAATCAATTTCTATAGAAAAGTCCGGGAAAGACCCCTTTAATTGGGGAATAGTCAATTAACAGTCATAACATGGTTTAATTAATGTAATAAATCAAAATCATACCATATAGGGAGCCATTAAGTTCCCCAAATTACTGATAACTAATTAAAGCAAGTATAACCAATCAGGGTCACAAATAAGAAACATGTAAAATCACAACACACACCGATTTTAACAGGACAATCATTCGAATCAGTAAAAATCTAGGAGAATACTGATTTTTTTAATAGGGAAGATTATTCAAACCCCAAATAGAATTAGTTAGTATATTGGGTTGATAGAAAAAATAAACAAATAACGGAGAAAAGGTGAAAGAAAAAATTAGTGCAACAGACAGAAGCATCCAGAATTCACACATATATAAGAGAATCATTCAAGATAGTGAAGAATACTTAGATTAAACACCGAAAAGTTAGAAAATCTTTGAAGAAAAGTCTGATATGAACCCTAATTTCAAAAGGATTAAACGAAGTCGAAAGAATTAATCAAACAAAGAGATTTTAAAGGAAAACACCCAAGGATACTCGAATAACTACAGGTCTATAAAGATCTGAAAAGATTCGAACAATAGTGAAACTAGGGTTTTTTAGAAAAATAGTAGAGATGAACAAAAATCGGTTAAAAACTCATGGATATACCTAGATCTAAGAAATATCTATAGAAAAGTGGAAAATCTTAAGAGTTTGGGTTTCAGAGAACCTAGAGAAGATGGGAAAACCTTGGAACGTTACTGGTTTTAGCCGGAAAGTCATGGACCTTACTCGAACAACCATGGATGGTCGAACAATGTCATGAAAGACCATGGATAGACTCTCGGAGAGTTTTGAACAAGACCTGGACTAGATCTCTTCAAGATCCTTCCATGAAATCACAAAAACGAGTAACGAGGATACGTAGGAGACAAGTATACGTCTCAAAAAACCATGAAATCCATGGATCAAGTGAGGATCGAAGGGATTAGGGCTGGTTTGGATGGCAGCGGCTAGGGTTGGGTCTAGGTCTCAGAGAGAATTGGAGAGGAAAGGGGTTTTCAGGGCGGTTGTTTGGTGAAAATGACTTAGGGTTTCGGGGGATAGGTTAGATAAAAAAGAAAGGTTTGTTTTGGACCGTTGATCTCTTGAGATCGACGGCCAAGATTGGTTCTGGGCTGGGCGGGTTACAAAAGTGGGTTGGGTTAATTGGGTTGGGGTTTCAATTGGGCCAGGGGTGTATTTGGTTATAATTGAAATACAAATGAGGCTATTATTTAAATAGCCAGTTTTCCCTTTTTTTAATTTGTAAAAAATAGTAGGTAATTTATAAAAATAACTTAAAAATGCTCAAATGATTTAGCAATTTAAAAATACAGGATCCAACTTTATGCATATAAAACATAATTAAATTTTAAAAAGGCTAATATTATAATTATGTGCAATTTAACTTTAAAAATACTAAATATAATTGCAAAAAATATATAAAAATTACCTTTGCCATATTTTGGCATAAATATAGAAATAAAATAGATGAATTATCAAAACAATAATTTTTGGAAATAATTATTGGTATTGTACGGATAAAAAAGAAGAAAATAAATCAATTTAAAACCTTAAAATTATGGAAAAAATAATTAAAAAATGCCTTGGGCATGCTTATGTATATATATATGTGTGTGTGTGTGTGTGTGTGTGTGTATATATATATGTTATTTTAAAGGTATTTTTCATATTTAAAAATATATAGGAAAAAATAGGGTATCAACATTTATATGTTCTACGTTGTATGAACTGTTGTTGGTCATTGGTGTTGGACCCGACCTATGTCCCAGCTCATCACTACATTCAACCTGAGGTTATGTTTGTTACATTTTGAGTACATGGGATCGATTGTACTCATACTGTACTTCTTGCACATTATGTGCAGATCCTGGATGCTGATGTTGCTGCGTTCAATTGTTGTTGGATTTGAAGGCGTACATGCGTTCCTGCTGTAGCTGTCTCTTGTTCATGGTAGCCTTAGATTAACAAATTCTGTTTATGTACTTTTCAAATAGAAGATTTACTTTCTTCATATCAGCTTTGTAAACTCTATTCTTAGAAGCTCGTGATTAGTACTCTCAGTCCTTGGGAAATGTAATAGATCCAGGTAATTTATTTTGTTTAGTTGACTTATAGCATTATTGAAATTGGATAGTTATTAGTTGGCTAACCTAGAGGGTTGGGTTAGGTGCCATCACGATTAGTGGATTTTAGGTCGTGACAGATTGGTATCAGAGCTCTAGGTTCATAGGTTCTACATGTCATGAGCAAGTATCTAGTAGAGTCTTGCGGATCGATATGATAACATCCATACCTATCTATGAGAGGCTACAAGGAATTTAGGATATACTTCCCATCTTTCCTTCCTTATCGTGCAACATTGATTCGGTTTGAGGTGTAATCCTTTGATTTCTTTTCATGCATTTGTATGTGCACATGAGTGCTCGGTATCAATTGTGCATCGACGGCTTATGATTCTAGAGATGAGGTGCAAGATGTGATTTCAGAATACTTATGATGGGCCAGTCTGGAAGACTTAAGGCTGAATTCTAACTATAGCATGAGCACAGAGATGTTGATTGTGTGAGCATGTCCATTTAGACTTATATATCCGGCAACATCCCTATAAGTGGAATTTGTGACTAAATGAGTAGTCGGATTGCTATATGATGAGTATGATGTGACTATGGGTGTGTTTAGATAGATTAGATTTGATGTAGAGATATTGATTGAGATGTAAATTGGGTGCTTGGTTTCTGTCTTAATGTGATGCATAGTCTCGAGTTATGAGTGTATTGAAGGATCCTTCATGTTGTTTAATTGTGGAACGAATTAGATTCTTGTGTTTTGCTGATGAGTTTAGAATCAGGAAGATTAAGTAATTGCGTAACTGTTATGACTGTGGAAAGGTATAAAAGGATGTTAATTTGAGGCAAAGAAGGTGAGTTATCTCCTAGGGAGGGGGAGGGGGGGTCCTGAGGTTTGTGTGATCCCTATGTTGTTTTGTAGCGAGTCCTCTTTTACCAGTGAATTATACGTATTGTAATTTGATTTTGGATCGTTTATGAGAGTTGGACTGACAATTACAAGGGTGAACACGAGAATTGCAAATGATCTGATATATTATATGATTTATGTTACATGAGCTTATGAAGGATTTAGTTAAATTCCGGTGCGGGATTTTGGCAGCAATAGAGTATGGGTATTGTAAGGTATCATATGCTTTAATTAATTGACTTTGATCCAATTGGGGTAGTCTATTGACGGGTTGATTATGCGGCTATGTGTTGTATTGGTTTCAGTTTGAGGTATACTGGTGAATCAGTTATGGCTTACAGAGGTTGAGATCGAGGATGAATCGAGTAAGGGAATTTCTTGATACAGGTTGTATTACACTCAATGGGTATATGGAAATCGCGGAATGATTAAGCGGTTATTCATGAAAAATGTATTGTTCATAAAGTAGAAATTTGCTCGGTTGCTTAAAGGTATGAATTACTTCTTAGGGTATTAGGGTGAAAATGGGGCACATGTTGTTCGGTCTGTTTGGGCAGTGCTATTGATATTCGAGTAGAGTGGATGACTCTTGAGAATGGTTCTAATAAATTCAAGATTTATACGTGGAAATTGAGAATGTTGTGGATTTGTATATGGCTAGAAGCTGAGAGTTACATTGGATGGTATTGAGACTCGCAGTATTTCTATATCATTATAGATTATACATTCAGTATCAGGAAGGTAAGATGAACAACTTTAAATTCATAGAAGGTCTCTTCATAGTGGGTATCTCGGTTGTGGTACTTTTGGGGTGCTTAAGAGAGCATTCAGTAGCTTATGAGCCTTAAGGCAGTGTGGTTTTATGCTAGGGTCTCGTGTGGTTTGAGTCTTGGTTGAGGATTGTGGTATTATGGTGAGGAGAATTATCAATTTAAAGGTGAATTAGAAAGAACTCAGAGAAGTAGGACAACTTGGTAGTAGGTTGGATCGGCATGGTAATGGATATGATCGGTTCTTTGGGTGCTTATGATGTGGTGGGTTTCTACAAGTGTTTCGTGGCAATGCTCTTAGGTTTTTGGCGACCGACGTGTCTTGGTTGAGTTCGAGAGGTTTAGTTCCGATGGATTAATCATGTGCAAATGGGTTTCTAAAAGATCTCAATAGTTTCTACCACAGTTCGAGGAGTAGACTTCCTGCTGGCGTGAGCAGCATATGATGTATAGTGATTTTCTCCGGATGAAATCAAATAGGAAGTTTTTGGCTAACTGAGTATGTAGTTGCTTGTGACTCGAAATGGATTACGAAGTTCTCATATTTTTCATATGATGACATAGTATATGCGGTGAGTTGTATGGGATTGATATTGTCATGTGCAAGGTCACGATTCAGTTTTGAAGGAGAGGGCATAAATATTTAGCTGACATGGACGGTTTCATATGACTAGGTAAATGACATTACTATTTGTTATGGATTGATAAGAGTCTACATTTCAAAAGGGAACAATGTGTTTTGATTTATGGATACTTTATTAGTATTGCGATACCCTCCTAGTTGATCGACTACTGATATTCAAATTTTGCTACGTGGCATGGAAGAATTATGGAAGTATTCCTCGTAGGATGATCGTGCATGAGAGATGTGTTTGGTATTCGGGCGGTGGAGTTGGGATCAAATATGGTGATTCGTGTGTTCTATAGATTTGGAGACTGGAGTTCTCATGAGTAGGTTGTTTCATAGTTATGGACTTTGAAGTTGTGGCTGAAGCTAGTCAGAGGATTGTATGTGTTATGGTTGTGTCATTGTGGATATTCGGAGGTTATTTATCTATTTGTCGATGACTAGAGAAGATTTGGGGGACCCTTGGCAGACCCAATTAGGATGTGTATTCTACACCGAGCTGAATTGGTTGGCTCCATGTTGCTATTATTGAGGGATGTGCCATTCAGTCATTATTGAGTTTATTCGTGTTCTGAGATGATCTGTCAGTTACTCTTCTATTCTACAAGGGGTCGTGACCCGTTGGTTATATGCACACGTAGTACGGTTCTATTTGGGCTTCATAGCGAAATTTGAGCGAGATGTATATTTGGGTATTGCATGATTAATTGTGCGTTGGCTATGTTCTTTCCAAATTGTGTTATTGTGTTATTTGCTCTCCGTGGTTTTGGTAATGCACCTTGAGTACTTGATGTCGAATTTTGCGTGGTTATTGATTTGGAGCAAGGCGGCTCGAGGTATATAATATGGACCAGCATTTGGATGGGATCACATATTGCAGCGAAGTTATGTTGAGATATATCATTTGTATTGCATTTGTGTGTTTTGATTCTAGGTGTGTGCTAGGATCTTAGCATGATGTTGTGATGGTACTTGTTAAGCTGGCAGGACAGTTCACTCATTTGAGGCATTTTCAGGATTGAGTACATTTGGAATGTTGCTATTTGGTGCACGAGTTGCACGGGTTGTGGCTTTAAGCTGTATTGATATGTCATGTCACTAGAGTGATTATATTAGATGGGATGAGGTCATCGTACCTAGAATGGGTGCTATGGATCTAATTGTGGTATACTTGGAAGGATATTGATGCTGGCCAGCTTAGAAATTTGCTTTAGTTCCTATCAAATGAGAGGGAGTTCCACAACTTGTTGATTTGACGAATGGTTATGAGTTTCTGCGTGTTTCTTTCATCGTTGGCAGTATATAAATGTGTTAGAATGAGGCTTTGTTTGATAAGAGGTTTATTAACGGTATTAGGCTGTTTTGAGCAGCTACTATGAATTGAAATTACCGCTATGAGTGTTTGAGTTATGTGCTATATCATGTATTTCATCTTGAGTTACGACTATGGCTGGATACAGTTTGTTCAGACTTACACAGTTGTAGATGCGAGATTCTGATCTTATAAAAAAAATTCTGATGTGGAAATTTGGTTCTAAGGTTTATGGGCAAGGTTGAATTATGAAATTTTAGTTATGTTATGATTATTATACCTATATATAGGATAAGTTGACTTGGGATCGCCCCCGGGTATGTGCATGGTAAGGTTACACTGCGTTTTGATGGCTTTTAGAATAACTCTTAGCACGTTCGAGGACGAATGTATGTTTAAGTGGGGGAGGATTTAACAACCCGACTATTCGTTTTGAGCATTTGCACTTCGCTTGGTAGTTTTTAGGCTTGAGTAGCTCCGTATGAGGTATTTCGACTTATGTGAATCGTCAGTTTTGGTTTTCAGGTTATTTGGATTTTTATTTGGAGGAATGATTCTCAACTAAAGCTTTTAATTTGAAAGGTTTGACCGAGTTTTACTTTTTAGTAATTGACCTCGGATTGGATTTCTGATAGTTCCGTTAGCTCCGTTGGGCAATTTTAGATTAGGAGCGCGTCCGAATTCTAATTTGGAGGTCCGTAGTAGAATTTGGCTTGAAATGGCGAAAGTTGGAATTTTGGGAATATTGATCAGGAGTGGACTTTTTGATATCAAGCTCGGATTTGGATTCCGAAAATTGGAGCAGGTCCGTTATGTCAATTGTGACTTGTATGAAAAATTTGAGGTCAATCGGACGTGATTTGATAGGTTTCGGCATCAGTTGTGGAAGTTTGAAATTTCAAGTTCATCGATTTTGAATTAAGGTTTGATTCATCATTTTGATGTTGTTATGTGTGTTTGGAGGCCTCGAGTAGGTCCGTGTTATGTTATGGGACTTGTTGGTATGTTTGGACGTGGTCCCGAGAGGCTAGGGCGTGTTTCGAATTGGTTTCAGAGCATTCTGGAAATTTTGGCTAAGGTTTATTATTGCTGGTTCTGGTGTGACCGCACCTACGGCTAGTTTGCGCAGGTGCGATGGTCGCAGAAGCGTTAGTGGAGTCGTAGAAGCGATAAGTGAGTGGGTGAGGAAGACCGCAAAAGCGGATTTTGTAGCGCACTTGCGTGTGCGCAGATGGGGGATTTGAAATTGCAGGTGCGTAAGGCTTCGTAGAAGCGGGATTCGACATCCGTAGGTGTGGGGATTTCTGGGCAAGGTTATTTTCGCATAAGCAAAGTTTTTACCGCATATGCGATAATTTGACCACAAATGTGATATAGCTGGGCAGAGTTATAAAAATTGAGGTTTTGGATCTTTCTGCATATTTTGAGATATAGGACTCGTATTGAGGCAATTTTCGAAGCAAATTTCATCACAAGGATTTGAGT
The DNA here is from genome assembly GCA_026770625.1 of Nicotiana glauca. Lineage (NCBI taxonomy): Eukaryota > Viridiplantae > Streptophyta > Magnoliopsida > Solanales > Solanaceae > Nicotiana > Nicotiana glauca. Next base: position 117,858 of record MU767818.1, read on the forward strand.
AAGTGTTCACAACTCGGTTTTGGTTATATTCCATGAATCTATATTCAATTTTAGCAATTGGTTGATGACTTTAAAGAGGAAATTTGGGGTTTTGCCTAACGTTTCATAATATAAATTTTTGAGTTTTGAACACCGGTTTGGAGTCGAATTTGAGTGAAACTAGTATGGTTGGACTCGTAATTGAATAGGTTATCGGATTTTGTGAGTTTTGTCGAGTTACGAGGCACGGACCCGAGTGTGATTTTTGGACGGATTTGAGATTTGATATAGAATTTGATCTTTATCATTTGTAACTGCTTCCTTGGGCTTTATCTGATATATTTGAGTTGCTTTTTGCTAGTTTTGAGCCGTTCAGAGGTTGCTACGTGCGTGATGGAATTCTTGGAGCGTCGCTTGGCTTGCTCGGAGTTTGGAATTGGCTTGTTTAAGATAAGTAACTCTTCTAAACTTAGTGTTGAGGATATGAAACCCCAAATTACGTATTATGTGATTGGTATTGAGGTGATGCACATGCTAGGTGATGGCCATGTGGGCGTGCACCTTGTGAATTGTGACTCTGTTGTTCCATGGTACTGTTTAATGGTCCTATTTTTTTGATATCTATGTTTTCATCATGAGATTAAGTAAATGAGCTATCAAATCATGCTAGATATCTTGTCTAGGCTTTCTGATGATATTGTTAGGACCCATAGAGGTCGTTTCTTGTTGTCATCTCACTGATTTCATTGATATTTTTTATTAAGTCATATTAATACATTAATATCATATCTCAGTCTCAACTATTATTTATTAATACATCATATCATTATATTCGGGCTAGTTTCATGATATTGTGAGCCCGTGAATGAGACTGGAGAGATTGATGACTGAGTGAGGCCGAGGGCCTGATTGTGAGATATTGATACTATGGCACGTGAGTTGTCCATACAGATTCTGATCTTGATACTATGGCATGTGAGTTGTCCGTACAACATGTGAGTTGTCCGTGCGGATCCAGATATTGATGTTATAGCATGTGAGTTGTCCGTGCAGCACGTCAATTGTCCGTGCGGATTATAGCGCTTGGGCTGTAGGAGCTCCTCCAGAGTCTGCACACTCTCAGTGAGTGCAACCGACTATGTATGTTTTTATGGATCAGGTTGCACACCGCAACGAGTACTGTATAGTGCTGAGTGATTGAATGTACTGAGTACTGAGCACGGTAAGAGATAATGCGAGACAGTGAGGTTGAGTACTCTGAGAGTGTGAGTACATGAGTTGAGAGACATTTCATTTGACATACGTACTTGAGATATATGCATAGAGATTCATTTCCTTTGTTGCCCGGTTTTGGTGACAATCATGATTTACATGTATCTTGACATGTATGCATAGAGATGTACTTTACTCATGCCTTTTGAAAATGAAACATTTACCTGATAAAAAGTTTTTGGAAATAAAATTATAGTTTTCAAACTTACTCATATGTTTGACGATTTCGGTAAAGGATTTAAGTTTTCAATGATATACTTGAAAAGCGGAACTATTTTTTTTCTCCGAAAAACTATTAAAAGGCTGAACATTTATCTTAGAGCTACTTCTTTATTTACTTGCCTTACATTGTTATGAACTGCTATTGGTTATTTGTGTTGGACCCGACCATGTTCCAACTCGTCACTACTTTCACCTAAGGTTAGGTTTGTTATTTATTGAGTACATGGGGTCGGTTGTTGTCACGACCCATATTCCGAAACCCGGTCGTGATGGCGCCTCTCGTGAAGACAAGGCCAGCCAGACCATCTCAGAACACCACTTAAAGTAGTTAATCAGCTATATAACAGTTCGAATATGAATTAATCAATATAAGTACAACCCAATACAGCCCGACCGGGGTATCACAAGTCACAAGCATCTAGGAGGGTCTTTATTACAATTTTAAAGTCTATAATACATAGAATAAAGATCTGGAAAATCAAGAAGAAGAAGGAACTTGGTGCCGCGAATGCCGACGGTTACCTTGCTTAGCTACGATAACAATACCTTCAATCCACTACTAACCCGCTACAGGGTGGACAGTACCTGCAACTGCACGCGAGGTGCAGGGAGTAAAGTGAGTACTTCCAACTCAGTGGTAATAAGAGCGAATAATATCTGAGCGATAAGAAAACACGTATGAGCACTCAAAATGCTATAACAGATAGTACAACCCTTTGAGAAAGATAGTAAAAACCATAACACCGAGAAAATCCTTTAGAAAATCTCAAGCTCAGTTAAAATCTCTTTTGAAAACATGCCTTTTCAACAGTTGCGAAAAATAATTTCAACAAGCAGGAAATAATCAGAAATCTGCCCCTCGGGCTCAGTATCAACCTCTCAGTGCAGTATCAGCCCCGCGAGCTCACTTCCAACTCACAAAGTACAACCTCAGCCTCTCGGGCTCAGCACTCCTAACTCACCAAGCACAATATCAGCCTCTCGGGCTCAGCACTACTTAACACGTAACACCAGAGTATCTGGTTAACAAGGCAAGTAATAACGTGTATGCCAATGATATATGAGTGCTAAATGTCATGCCACGTAGTACAAACAGGAGTGAATGCATAAATGCAATGCAATGCATATGACCGCTACGGCGCGTAGCTCGATCCATGGGTACCCTGCGCTCACTGGGGGTGTGTACAGACTCCGGAGGGGCACCTTCAGCCCAAGCGCTATAATACTGCGGCGTACAGTCCGATCCATATAATATACTACTGTGGCGTGCAGTCCGATCCATGCAATATACTACTGCGGCGTGCATTCCGATCCATATAATATACTACTGCGGCGTGCAGTCTGATCCATATAATATACTACTGCGCGTGCAGTCCGATCCATATAATATACTACTGCGGCGTGCAGTCCGATCCATATAATATACTACTGCGGCGTGCAGTCCGATCCAT
>MU767818.1:135347-162600 GCA_026770625.1 Nicotiana glauca
CCCCCCCCCCCCCCCCTTTTTTATTTTGATTAAAACCTTAACCCATCTCGTCATCAACCAAAATTTCCTTTCTTTCTTTAGTCCCCACCTTCATCAACCCCATCCTCTTAGTTTTAATTTTGATTAAACCCCTCCCTAAAAAAGCCCCAAACTCTCTTCTAACTTATTGGTTACCGATTCATGAATCTTTATTTTTAGAAGGACATTAAGTTTAGTGTTCGCTTCTAGTGGTGCCCCCTGACGCTTGAAAATCCTAGGTTCGCCTCTGACCGATCCCTGGTAGTTGTTGAGGTACAAGTATCCACCTTTAGTAGTTGTCCGAGTTTGTTTCCCACACGATGCAAGATTTCGAGGTTGTAAAATTCCGTGGAGAGCTCGGGAAGACGTACCCATAAGGCTGAGCAGGTCAACTAAGTATTGGAGGCAATGAACTTAGCCTCCGACCTTCTTATAGAGAGATAATGGTTTAAGATTAACCATGGCCCTCCATGAAGAGCTTTATGTATATTTTCCTTTTTTCTAAATTTAATAAGGAAAAAATCTTACCCGAAATCAATTAGAGGCAGGTCCTCACATGGTTTCCTTAATAAGGTAAGTTTGCTTTTCAGTAGTTAGTGATGCACTTTTTCCCCCAATGACTTTAAACTATACCAGAAAACTACTAGGGAGAGTATGAGCAGGGGCGGAGCCAGCATATGGCTTGCGGGTTCGGCCGAATCCAGTAATTTTGGTCCAAACCATGTATTTGTCTTAAAAATTCATTAAATATATATAAATTATTAATTTAGAACTCAGTAACATAAACGAAGTAGAATACCGAACTCACAAGCTTTAAATCCTAACTCCGCCTCTGAGTACGAGCATGATTTATCAGATGCAGTGAGAGGCATTAAAATATTCAAATTTATCCGTTAAATCTAGATCGACATGGATAGACTGGCAGGCAGCAGGACCGGTTGAAATTTGGGAATTAAAATGAGAGTTTGTAAGAAAGTATTGGGTTTGGGGGTGGAGACGGTTCATCAATCTGCATAGAATTCAAATTAGGAGGGTCGAAGTAGAATCTCAATATTTTTCATGTTAGATATATAGTTTTACCTAAGGTATTTTAATCTTGTCTTCATTTCTTTAGCTTCCCTCGATTAAAATTCTTTTCTTTTCATAAGCATTTGTTTATGTATTTGTCAAACATGGTTGAAATCTATTTCTAAGGTCTCAAATTACCATTTACGCTTCTAGTAAATCTAGTTACTGAAAGTGAGAGTGTCAAATATAATCTTAAGCAACAAATGCAGGCACATAACTGTCAGTGTTTTAAAAGATATCAGGGTGTAGTAAAAATGCATTAAGGCGATTCAGGAGAGTAGGGAATGGGAACTAAAGTATCGTAAGGCATAAACCCCATAGTTCTTGGTGTATGCTTATGCGTTATAGGTGCTTTTCTTTCTTTGTAGGTTATTTTGATTTCTACTCAATTGTTTTAGAAGTTTGATTATTTATTTATTTATTTATTGGAAAACGGTTTTGATTACTTTTTTTTAGTTAATTATTGATACCAATTAGCGTTTTAAGATGAAGTAGTTCATATTCATTTCACTTATTTTATAATTTCTTCAATTTTTTATAAGTTCTATGTAATTTCATCTTATTTTAATATTTATATTTTTTTATATTAATTTATAAATTTAAAAAAAATAAAGGTTCACGGGGCTTACGCCTAATACTTACCCCTCGCCCGAAATTAGTTAAAATGTCTCACCTTGCGCTCACACCTCTTAAATATTGGTGACTATATTGAACTCGAAATCAATATATGCAATTTTAAGTTCTTAAAATATATATATACCTATACTAATTCCGCGCTCACTAATTTAAAATTTTATATCCACTCCAAACCTTGAACAATCTTCTAAAACTCTCTCAATATAACAGCATAATGCTCTTCCTGCATCACTTCAAAGATCAAAGTTGATAAGCTCAGCTTCATTTTTGTGTGTCAATAGTCTGGGAAATTAATGGTGTCTATCGTTACAGATGTGCTGATACCACTAAAGCACCTTCTGTTCCATATGGGCCCAACATGAAGTAACTCATTTCTTCTTTCGGTAAAGAAAACTTTACGTAGGGTATTTGCATCTATACTCGTTTTTTGGGTCACATTTTAACTTATACCTGATTCGTAAAAAAAATTTTAAGCGTACCCACTTTTTCGCGTAACTTCAGCATACGGGCCTGAAGTAGCAAAGGCAATCACGCAAACTTCAGCATTCTAGTAGACGAGTCTGAAGTAGCAAAAATTGCTGAACCAAGTGTGTTGAAGTTTTTGTTTGTAATTGCTGAACTTAAGCATTCTAGTGCTGAATTTTGTTCTCTATTATGCTGAAGTTATTTAATTTATTTGTCAAAACTTCAGCACTAAATAAGCTGAAGTTTTTTTGTCATGGATTCATTAGTTTTGTCATTAAGCTTTTTCAAAAACTTCAGCAAAAGATGCTGAAGTATTTAGTTCAATTGTAAAAACTTCAGCACTAAATAAGCTGGAGTTTTTTTTATCCTGGATTCATTAGTTTTGTCATAAAGCTTTTTCAAAAACTTCAGCAGAAGATGCTGAAGTTATCAGCACCAAATAAGCTGAATTTTTTTGTCCTGGATTCATTAATTTTGTCATAAAGCTTTTTCAAAAACTTCAGCAGAAGATGCTGAAGTTATTTAGTTCATTTGTAAAAACTTCAGTACTATATAAGCTGAAATTTTTTAAAAAGCTTTCTAACATACTAGATAAATAATCACCTTATTTTTTCACAGTGTATTACTACTATAAAATAATCAGATTGCCAGCAGTATCTAAATCATAGATTTTGGAAACAATAAAGGTGAAGAGAACAGAATTATCATGAAAATAATCACTAAGTGTGACCTTAAACTTCCCATACGTGAAAATATTCACAAATAATTGTCTACTAACTTACGTAATTATTTATAATTTATTTTTAAATAATCTGATAAACATACTTATGGCAATCATCCCATGAACTGGAGTTTCATAGCAGCACCAACAACAGCAGAAGAAAGAAAAAGAAGAAGAAGAAGAAGAAGAAAACGAAGGAGGAGAAGGAGGAGGAGAAAGGGGGCTGAAGTTGTTTAAAAAGTGGGTACAAGTTAAAAAAAATTTAAAAAAATGGGTATAGGTTAAATGGGGGCGACTAAATAGGGCAACCCGTGCAATTTTTACGCATTATTTGTTAGTTGACCAAAAATAAAATCCTAAAATGTCTTTGTTTCTCACATATATCTTTCATATACAAAATTTACACTTAAATCAAGAGCCTAATTAAACGTTTAAGACTTCGAAAATCCAGTGGCAGTAAGAACGTACGTACATAAGTACACTGATCGTAATTTAATAGTCTAAATTGTAGCTATATATGAAATAAGATATATCCAGATTCATCAAATATTGGAGAATAAATTATTGTAATTGTGAATTTTAAAAATAAGTTGTAATAAGTTACGGTTCTTGTAATTTTAAAGCATCTGGCGACTAAATACTAATGCAACTATAATTTTCTACAATTCTAGACATCCTCATAAAAAATGTCTGAATTTTAGTATGATAAAATTATTTTCTTTGTTTTACTTTTGTGATGACCCAAAAGGTCATCTTCTGTTTTAGAACTCGAATTCGCGTTTCGAGGCCTTTAAAATGTCATTTTAGCTCTTCTTAATTTGCGTGCTCATTTCGGGCACGGAAAACCTAACAAATTTTGGCTTAAAAAGTTGAGTTTTGTCGAATTCGGTCAGCATTTTGGGTAAACGGATTCGGATCCGTGATTTGACGGTTCCCGTAGGTTCGTAAAAAATATGGGACCTGAACGTATGCCCGAAATCGAATTTCGAGGTCCAAACCCGAGAAATGTATTTTTGATGAAAAATTATAAGACTGAAAATCTAAGGAATTAAAGAAATTGATTAATGTGTGATCTCGTTGGTATCGGGCCGTATTTTGATTTCGGAGCCCGATACATATTTGATATAATATTTAAATCATGTCTGTAAAATTTGGTGAAGAACGGAGTTGATTTGACGTGATTCAGACCTTTGGTTGAAAAGTTAGAAGTTTTGAAACTTTCTTGAAAATTTCATGCAATTTGGTACTAAATTCGAAGTTCTAGGTGTTATTTTGGCGATTTGATCGCGCGAGCAAATTCATATGATGTTTTAAGACTTGTGTGAATGCTTGGTTTGGAGCCTCGAGGGCTTGAGTGAGTTTCAGATAGGCTACGGAATGATTTGGAACTAAGAAAAATAGTTGGTGTGCTTCAGCTGTGTTGCAGGCCTCAGACCTCGCAAATGCGAGGTCAGGGTTGGCATTTACGATCATTGTTGAGGTCGCATTTGCGAGCTTTTCGTCGCAAATGCGAAGAGAAGCTGGGCCAGCCTATGTTCGCAATTGCGAACTTTTCTTCGCGTTTGCGAAGGGAGTCTGGGAGGGGTATGGATCGCAAATGCGATCTTTTCTTCGCATTTGCGAGGTTATTAATCGTAATTGCGACACTTTCCTCGCATTTGCGAAGGCAGCAGGATTATGAAGGCTTCGCAATTGCTATAGCCCCTTCGCATTTGCGAAGCTTAGGTCGCAAATGTGACATCTGCAGCTGATAACTTTGGACTTGCACGGGATTTCTCATTCATTCTTCCATTTTTCAAAACCTAAATTTCAATAGGCAATTTTCCAAACGCTAGTTCTTCCCCAAATCATAGGTAAATTATTCTTAACTCATTTCTTTAATCTATTTCATCTTTTTACAAGATTTCATCACAGAATCTAGGATTTTTCATGTTGTAATTGAGAATTTTTGGCTAGAACTTAGGAATTTCAAAATTTAAGAATTTGGACCTCAAATTGAGGTCAGATTCCAAAACCAATTGTATATTCGGGCTCAGGGGTGGATGAATAATCGGGTTTTGATCCGAATTTTGAGTTTTGACCAAGCGGGCCCGGGGTCGATTTTGATTTTTTGGAAAAAATGTTAGAGACTTATAATTTTGCATTGGAATTGATTTCTCTAGCAGTAATTGCTGTTATTAAGTTAATTATGACTAAATAGGAGTGGATTGAAGGTGGAAATCGAGAGGTAAAAAGGGATTTGAGCTTTGAATTATCCGTCGGCTTGAGGTAAGTGTTTGGTCTAATTTTGACTTGAGGGATTAGAGATCCCCGACGTAATTGCTATATGAAATCCCATGTGTGTGGCATAGAAGTGTGGTGCCCAAATTACCTGTTTAACCTGTTCCCTTCCCCGTTGCTAATATATTATTTTCCTGTCTTAACTGCTACATGCTTATTGATGCTTCCATGTCTAATTGCTTCTTGATAGATGTTGTTTTCTTTATTGTAGGTATAAATTGTTCCATAGCTTCATAATATTACAGTATTGGTTTAAGATGGTTTATTGGTATTTCATGGTACATGTTGGTTGGTCTCGCTATGTAGTAATAATTGATGAAATTTCATAATTGTATAGATTTCCTTTTGGTTTGGTTTGAGGCATACATATTGTGGAGGGTTTGAGCTAAACTGTGAAATACTTGTTCTTATTGTGTGGTTGGTACTAATATGGTGGGATCGGGTTGCACGCTGCAACAGAAGGAATAAGGGTGAAATGTGATTGTCTGGTGGTATCGGGTTGCGCACCGCAACAAGGAGTAATAAGGGTGGACAGTGGGATCGGGTTGCACACTGCAACAGGAAGAATAATGGCGATATAATAAGGAGTAATAAGGGTGGACAAGTGGGATCGAGTTGCACGCCGCAATAAGGAGTAATAAGGGTGAATGTTCATATTGTTACTAATTATATGGTGGGATGGTGATGCGCGCCGCATCATTTATTGTTTATGTATTCTTCTTCTGCTGTGATTTATTCCTGTGGTATTGTAACTCTTTTAAGTATTGATTATAGCTGAGTACTGGCAAGATGTTTGGGTTCCGTATTTACTTTATTGCAAGTTACTGTTCCAACTCATTCCGTATCTCCTTTTTTTGCTTTATTATATACCGTTGTAGGTTATACTGTTTATGTCCTGCCGTAGTCTCGTCACTACCTCGTCGAGGTTAGGCTCGGCACTTACCAGTACATGGGGTCGGTTGTAGCTGCACTTTCTGTGCAGATATTAGAGCTGGTTGTGGCTGATCGAGAGGTCGGTTGCAAGCATTCACCTAGGAGACCCAAGGTAGTCCTGCAAGCGTCCGCAGGTCCTGGCGTCCCCTCTATGTTTTCACTTTTCTGTTTTATTTTCTTTCGAGACAGATGTATTTTCTTCCTTCAGACCCATGCTTGTAGTTATTCATAAAATGTTTGTGGATTGTGACACCAGTTTCTGGGTGGTACTGTTTCAATTTTGTTAACAGTAAAAGGATAATATGTTAATTATGTACTTCCGCTCTTATTTCCGTTGATTTGATTTTGTGAAATTTTAATTATAAAAAGTAAAGAAAAAAGGTAAATAGAACTCTAACGTCGGCTTGTCTAGCGAGTGTGATGTTAGGCGTCATCACGCTCCCTGCAGTGGAAAAATCGGGTCGTGATAACTTTTTGTGACACTCTGTTTGTTTTTATATATTTAAAACCGAATAACACATTTTTATATTTTAAACAACTTAAATTTCAAACTTTAACTGAATTAACCTTAGTGTCATGATTTTTATTGGCACAAAAACCTCGTCACTTGTTTAAGACCGCAAGGTCCACGAGTCATTCTTATTATATTCCCTACCCAATTCATATAAAATGAAATTCTAAATGTTAAAACTCAAGTTTGACTAAACTCAAAAAGCACTAGGAGGTAGTTTCTATGAAAGCGTACTTCATGTTTAAACAAGCAAAATGTGAACTAACTTAAATGACAAAAAAAATTTCAAAACGTAAGTCTGAAATTCAAACGCAATTTTTAGACATCCTCATATAAAAAATATCTGAATTTTAGTATGATAAAAATTATTTTCTCTATTTTACTTTATGTGACACTTTGTTTGTTTTTATATATTTTCTCTATTCTATATATGCAAAATGTGAACTAACGTAAATGACAAAATATTTCAAAACGTAAGTCTGAAATTCAAACGCAATGTTTAATTTATTTTCTAGACGTGACTTCAGTTTTAATGACTTACCTAATTAGTCAATAAGTCAAAATTTAAATGATGGGAATATTTTAATTAAACCATTCGAAAATTCAAATTTAAGTTGATATCAGCATCCTATCAAATCCAGATAGGTGCCCACAAATTTCCTAAGTTGCAGCTAAATACAAAATTTGAATTTCAAATAATATTCCAAAACAGCTTTACCAATTTCCCTCTAAAATCCTACTCAACGCCAATCTGAATCCTCAGAAAATAATCCAAATTCCCAAAAAGCCACAATATTTTACAAACATAAAATAGTAGGATCATAGTAGATTAGCATCAAATATTTTTACAAACATAAAATAGTGACTATATTTATACTTAAATTAGGTCTGATGTTTATCATGAATTATTTAATCTGGTTAAAATATACATCAGTATAAAGATTAATAGGAGATTTATTATAGTTTTAAAGAATACTCCTTTAAATGTAAAAATCATTTATTGATAATTGTTAGGGGTAATCTTGTACATAGACTAGCAAATAAGCCAAAAAACACATTCACCATTTCACACCCAATAATTGCCAGCTCCATTTAACGGAATCTCCGCTTCTCCGTTGCAACCTTTAAACCCTCAAGATCCAACTATAAAAACCTCAGAATTGTCACACTCAAATTCCCAGTACTCATCCAAATTCAAATCTCGATTGGGGCTTAAGAAAAAGATGAAAGCTTCAATCAAATTTCGTGAGGAGCAGAAACCATTAATCAGAGCCAAAGTTCCTCTCAGTATACTTAACGTTCCGTTCCAATCAGGAATTGTTGCCGGCGAATCGAAAGAGTTATCGTTAAATCTCGGTACCTTATTCGATTCTGGGCCGTCTTTTAAATTCGCTTATCGTCCTAATGATTCGGCGAACCCGTTTAGTTTTGTTTTCAAAACTGGGATTGGACATTTTGGGTCCCCGATATCCAGCCCGTTTACTATGAGTGCTGAGTTCAATTTGATTGGCAATCAAAACCCTAGTTTCTTCATTCACTTCAAGCCTAATTTCGGTGATTTTTGCGTGAAGAAATCGCACTCCTCTTCGGCCCTCACGAAGAGTTTGAGCTCGAAATCGAACGGCGTTAACGGCGTTGGTCCAATTCACGACGGTTTCGAGACGCCTTTAGTGAAACCGGCGTTTCTCGGCGGTAAAGTCGGGGTTTTGCCATCGGAATCGGCCGTCGCTGGAGCAGTGGAGAATTTGTTCTCCGCCACGGCGGTCAGCGCACGGACTTCGTTCCCGGTGAGAAACCGTGCGGTGGTGAATTTCAGGTGGGGGCTTAGGTTTCCGACGGTTTCTCCGGCGGAGGATCCGGATACTGTTATACTTGGGAAGAACGATGTGTTTTCCCAGGCGGGGATTTCGTTCAGGCAATGTCCGCTACTGGTGATGAATAAGATCGGCATCGAACACGTGGCGAAAGACGATTCGAAGAAAGGGATGACAGAGAATGCTGATTTGGCGAAGGTATGTTTGGATGTGAAGCAGCAACTGGAGACAATACAAGCTGAAAATGGGTTATTAAGAAATGCTTTGAATGATTTAAGATCTGAAATATCTTCAAGAAAGTTTAATTTTTCGACGAATGAATTGAATGGGAAAGGAACTGAAGATAATGCTAATGAGGAGTTGAAGAAGAAGAAGGCATCGGTGGGAGCTACTGGAGCTTAAATTAGGTGACATTGCTTCATGTTTAAATGTTTTGATCCTATGTTTTTGTTATAAAAAAATTCTATTGTTTATGGTGGGATAGAGTAATATTGGATCTTGTTAAAAGAGTTTTTGAGGATTTAAGGTGAAGTAAATCAGTAATAATAGAAAAACTGCTTGTTTTGATAAGATCTTGATAGTATAATATGGAGGAAAAGTGATGGTCTAAGATGTACTATATTGCTATGCTATACTTTTAAGTTCAAGTTCTAGTTTTTGTTAACTTTTTTTTTGGTTGAAAAGATGGATATATATATATATATATATATATATATATATATATATATATATATATATATATATATATATATATATATATATATATATATATATAAAATCAAGCTCTTGTAGAGCAGTTAAGGAGATGCATTAAAAACATCGGATTTACATTATCTTGTTTGGTAATTTACATTTCGTTTACGATGCAATTTTAGTATATTGTCAATTTGTTTCTGTTATGAACGTCTAAATCTAATATAATTAGTATATATTTCTATGAAAAAATATCAACAACAATATCTCAATACCAAACAAGTTTCGGATATATCAATCATTACTGACAATGTCGCTCCATTTAAAGATGTTCTTAGAATAGGTCAATAGCTCGAATGAATAAACACTTGTTACAGAAGGAAAATGAACCAAATAACAGTGACTTTCCAACTTTGATGATTATTAGATGCTAAGTCAGAAGTGAACTTTAAAAATCAAGCAATTAATTTGAGGAACTATCTGTTAACAATCAAATTGTCATAAGGGCGGGCAGTGGCGAAGCCAGAATTTCAATAAGGGTGTTCAAAATGCGAGTGGGCTATGCAAAGGTATTCGAAGTCTATTTTTTATTAATAACAAAGTAATATTTTACCTTATACGTAGTATAATTTATTGGCGAACTTTGATCCAACCTAGCTTCGGCCCTGGGGGCGGGTTAGAAAAAACTGATATAATAAAACAGAAAAGCAATTTCATCGAAGTGTTCGAGCCACGTATAATAATTAATTTATGAAGCTTAATAGCTTGTGGAACTCTAAAAGTTTTCACATAACCTTTAAGCTAGACAAATCACAAATCTAGCAAGAAATCGAGCTAATTATGTTTCATGTTTATCGAAAATTGAACCTTCCTAACAGTAGAGGACTCATTGTTACTGTCTATAGCTTGATAGTCCATAGTCCATACTCCTCATTGGAGCCGTTGGGCTCAAGAGGAGGGGAAATAAATTCAAAGCAAGCAAAAAACATAACTAGGCAAAATTGTAGGAAAATTTGCGCACATATAGCAACATTAGGTCTTTTACACATAACGCAAGAAAATATTTATATTCCTAGCCAAAATCCATTAAACATGGTAACTTCAATCACACATCTTAAATGGTTTTATTTACATACTTCTACTTAACTAAAATAATTAGTTATTACTGTCAACCAATCTTCTTAGTCGTAACTGACGTATTTCGATTATTCCATATGCCATATAGTATTATATAAAGAGATGGGAACCACATAATTGGAAGCAAACAACTGAAAGATCATGTATACTTCTTCTGCCATGGATAACAGAATCTCAATTTTGGTCCAACATAGCGGTGAATGGGATATGCAACACAAGTTTAAGAATTTTATCGTCGATAGGTTGTTGATCAATATGGAATGGGATTTTAAATCGATTCGTTCGGAGATATCAAAGATACTTGGAGTCGACGCACAAATTGATATGATGGATAATGGATATTCTGTGAAAGAGTATTTTCCACCGATGAAAATATACGACGATAGGAGTTTGGGCTTGTACATGGAGTTGAAAAGAAAAAAAATTATCTTTCACTGATTATCCATTGTGTATAACATTTAAAGAGCAGGGTAACGATGATACATGCGCGAATCCAATTGTTAACAAGGCAAACCCCAATCTTTTTCAGAATTTGTCAATGGTTGACAATCTGGAAACAGTTGAATGGATTAATTCCGAAAACAAAGAGGACTATGATGTTATGCAAATTAATGAAGAGTGTATAATCGAAATCAGTACACATCAAGAGGTTAATGAAGGGCAGTTGTACAAAAACAAGGATATACTGTAAAATGTTATGAAATATCTTGCAATCCGAGAGAAGTTCCAGTTCAAGGTTGATCGTTCAAATAAAACCAGGTACGTGTAAAGTTAACGAATGATTATATACAATTGTAGGATAACCTTTATAAGTTGTATATTACAAATAATAGTGGTAATGTTATATAAATTTCATTGGATATATATTTGATATGGCCGTCTGAAGATACATGTATATGGATAATTGTTTCAAGCGAACTTCATGTCTTATAAATTTAGTATTTAGTAACGCTATATTCCCATATAATACAATTAAATGGTATAAATTTAATATAATATTTGGGTAAAAAGATTAAACCGATGCTTTAGATTATATGCACGGATTATACATGAAATGGTATGTGTGTGATTTATACATGCTGTGAGTTAATACATTCGAGTTTTTTACCCAGTTAGAGAATTAATTTTTATATTTGAAACTAAAAAAGTAATTAATGTATTTATACTGCATGTATTATTTTGTATGTGTGTATGATCACTGCTCATGGAATCTTAAGGCATCAAGCCTAAACACCTCGAATATATTTAAGGTGAGAAAGTTTGAAAAAGTTCACACATGTGAAAATAATTTCAGATTATTTTCACAGCGGCTGGCTATCTCTAATCTCGTTGGAAGTTTGATAATGAACAAGTTAGATGATCCAAAGTTGGAGTATACTCCAGCAGAAATACAACGTGACCTCAAGAGGGATTATGGAGTTGATTTGAACTATATGAAAACATGGAGGTAAAGGAAAAAAGCTTTTGAACTGTTGAGAGGTAAACCAAGTGATTCGTATAATAAGCTGCCAAGGTTTTTGTATATGTTAATGCATACAAATCCTGAGTCAGTGACAATGTTAGAAAGGTCAGATGACGGGTGCTTCTTATATGTATATGTAGCACTCTACTCATCAATTAAAGGATGAGAGTATTGCATGCCTAATGTTGTTGTCGATGGTAGCTTTCTGAAATCAACATACAGAGGGACCTTACTAACGGCCTGCACACAAGATGCAGCGGGTGAGTTGAAGTAAACATTCATAGGTAGAAATTATTTCATGTATAATTACACGTGATGTATAATTGTGTATAAATTATACCTTAAATAATCTGAATATTTTGATGGTATCACAGCTTTAACATGTTGTTTTTTAGTATAACTAATGTATAATTTATCATATCCTCATTTTTATCCAACAAATCTTCTTTATCGTATTTGATATATTGTATAATTTTTGTGATGTTCAATAAGGTAAAATATTTCCACTCGCGTATGTTGTGGTTAATTCGGAGAATGATGCATCATAGGAGTGATTCTTCCGGAATTTGCAAGAAACATATGGTATGTCACGCCCCGAACCTGGGCCTGGACGTAACACGACACTTGGTGCCTGACTACATGTGACCGAGCGAACCAACTGGCTAGCTGAATCAACATGTGGTATTATAACATACTGAATGCGGAAGATAAACTAACACATGCTGATATACTGAAAGTCTGGATGATATAAATCAAAGTGCGAAAATACTAATACAATTCTGAAACATATTTGTAGTCAACATAGCTTAATATGAAAAGCTTGTGACTTTGTCTAACTGTTACTCTAGTCTATGAAGCCTCTACTTAAGTACTGAAAACACTGTATATCTGCAAACACTGAAAGACTGTAAAGTAATGATAATGCCCCAAAAGAACTAGGGATCACCAAATAGCTGGTACGAGAATCCTAGCGCTCTGAATCGTCAACCTACAAATCATTACCTACATCGTGAGATGCAGGCCCCGGGCAAAAGGGACGTCAGTACATTTGAATTGCACTGGTATGTAAAGCAACTGAAAGAAATAATTATAAATGCTGAAACTTAAACTAAGCTGATAACTGAGAATTTTTTAATTGATAACTGACATGATAACCATTTAAACTAAAACTAAAATGACAACTGATAACTGATAACTGAACCGATAACTGGTAATTGAACTGATAGCTAATAACTGAAGGGTAAATAATAATTGAACTAAAAGGAAGTAAGGATAAGAATACTCCCTCTTCTGAATAATGAACAACCTGTTTATCTGAATATTAAACTGCAGCCTCAGGCCCAATATATATATATGCACAAGCTGCGACCTCGGGCCCAAGTATACGTATACATAACTGTGACCTCAGGTCCAAAATGCATAAAGCATAAAATGTGGCCTTAGGCCCAAATATGCATAAAGCATTAGTTGCGGCCTCGGTCCCAAAGATGCATAAAGCATTAGCTGCGCCCTCAGGACCAAATATAGGTGTTCAACATTCAGGGATTTAAAATCAGGAACTGCGAATCATACTGCAATACATAATAGTGAAATACTAAATCACGCTGAGTTATATAATAATGGATCACACTGAGTTACATTATACTGGAATACTGAATCATACTGAGTTACATAATACTGGAATACTGAATTCTATTGAGTTGCATAATACTGGAATACTGAATAGGACTAGAATGAGACATGTATTCTTGAACTGGTTATGAACACTGAAACTTCAACTATTTATGATATGCTGAGTAAGCTATACTGAGACTTAGGGACATCAAACCCAAGTCTATATTGAATACAAACTGAGCTCACAACGTTCATAATGAAAGTCATGAACGAGTTACAAAGCTAGAGAATAGAAGTTCTACAAGACTTAACTATATTTCTGAGGCAATTCGTAAAAGAAGCGTAATGTAGGGAGAGAGAGTTAATCTCACATACTTTAACTTGCTGCTATTGAGCATAATATATTGTTCTCCAACCCTTTCAACTTTAATCTATATCAATACAAGTCAAAGGGATTTCAAATTAGCAACAATAGTCATGTTTTGGTCACTTAGGCATTTTATCAAACACTCGGTGGGATAAAACTTCATAGCCCTTATTAATGGTGTCTCTACACCCAATAACCCATTCTTTTGCTCCTAAATAAATTCTAAAGTCTCAAATGGTTATAATCAACTTTATTCTTTATCACCCATAAGGTAAACATCACATTTAACCAATAAAGTTTTCATTAAATAAACATCTTTCAATCTCTATAATAGTTGTATAATTAAATTGGGAATGGTTTCCAATCACCATACCAAGAGTTCCAATACTCATTCATACTCATATTCCTTAATAAATCCATATATGTAAGTGTAAGGGTGCAGGATTACTTTTTTGGAAGAAATCTTGCAAAACCCTCCTTTGAGTTCTTGAAGGAATTTCTTGAAGATCTATGTGTTTTATGAGTATATTTCATCAATACTAGTGTATGAATGATGGAATTTCACACCAAGTTAATGGAGATTGCTTACCTTGAAGATGAGAGAGGTTGGAGGTCTTGAGAGGGTGGAAGAAGACCCCAAAATTCGTCCAAAAGAAATACGGAAAAATGAACCCTAAAATTGGCTTAAAAGAGCTAGGACTGGGGCACGTCTACTCTAACGAAGTGTCCTCGCTTCGCTGTCCATTGAATTCAAGGGAAGACAAAAATCCGTGTCTACTTTGGCGAAGCTCGCTCGTTTCGCTGTCCGCCAAAATAATTAGGTG
The DNA here is from genome assembly GCA_026770625.1 of Nicotiana glauca. Classification (NCBI taxonomy): domain Eukaryota; kingdom Viridiplantae; phylum Streptophyta; class Magnoliopsida; order Solanales; family Solanaceae; genus Nicotiana; species Nicotiana glauca. The sequence goes on from MU767818.1 coordinate 149,891, forward strand.
GTATATCTTTAGTAATTTGGTCATAACTTTTTTTAAAGAGCTCCGTTTGGGCTTCACAATATATTGTTCAAAAGATATTTCGAAGGTCTATAACTTTCATGCTTTGGGTTTTCTAAAATTCCTTACAAATTTTCACGAAAACCTAGTGGAAGATAGACCTTCTGCAAACTTAGTCGATTTTGTCAAATCTTATGCACCTCACTCTCCGTCTTGATTCTAAAACAACTATTTTCACCTATAATCATTCCGATGGGACTTCATATGTCCAAAATATAACCTTACTAGTCCTTTAACTCATTCATACCTAATCTGAATGTGCAGGGTGTTACATTATCTCCCCCTTGGGATCATTCGTCCTCGAATGAATGTCCTGACTGTAACTTCTGCTAACTCCGGACCTTAAATGGGTCTGGTGCAACCTTGAACTTGCATTAACACTTGCATACTAAACATAATGAGTACATTATTACTGAACTGTTGAGATACTGAACTGAACTGCATTGACTGAATATTGATCTGCCATGAATACGTGAATACTGAACTAACATGGATATTTGAATATTGAACTCGCACGAATATTTGAGAATTGAACTAACATCAATATCAGAGTACTAAGCTGGCATGAAATATCTAAGTATTGGACTGACATGAGTAGCTGAGTATTGAACTGACTTGAATATCTGAGTATTGAACTGGCATGAGTATCTGAGTACTGAACTGACATGAGTATCTGAGAACTGGCATGAGTATCTGAGTACTGAATTGGCTTGAATGTTCTAACATGAGATCTGAATACTAGAAACATAAATGTCGTGACATGAGATCTGAATACTAGAAACTTGAATTTTATAATATGACACGTGAAATACTGGTATACAACCGCTAATTATGGTGGAAATTCTAACTCATAAGCTACTTACCCGATCCTTCATAGGATCCTATATGGGCTGATGTATCTGGGATTGAGCTTTCCTTTCTTTCCAAATCTTAGAACACCTTTCATAGGCGAAACTTTTAGAAACATTTAATCATCAACTTGACTTTCTCCATAGACGGATTGACCAAATCTGGTCCCAACAATTTCCACTTCTCCAACCTCGAACCAACTAATTGGCAATCTACAACTTCACACATAAAAATCATGCTTTCAATTAAAAATGAGGATATAATCCTATTATAAGGTCCATATTTACCATCTCCCCTAAAAAATGTGTGTGTTCTGAGATAAACACTTGGTTTCTGCTGCTCGACTTTCACTTGCTGATAATTCATACACTTGGCCACAAAGTCTGCAACCTTCTTTTTCATGTCGTCCCACCAATAAGTCTCCTAGAGATTATGATACATGTTTGGGGAACCTGGGTGGATAGAATACCTGGACATATGGACTTCTATAATCTTCCTCCCTTTCTAAGTCCATCTATGGTTAGAACACACAATCTATCCTGGTACGTCAAAGTACCATCATCTACCCCTTGTTCAAAAGCCATCATGTTATGCATGTGAATCCCCTCTTTCAGCTACAACAAATAGGGATAATCAAACCATTTCTCCTTCACTTCGGCTACTAAGGAGGAACAGGTCCTGTTCTAGACATCAACTCCACCATCTTTGGTGTCCGAAAGTCGAACTCCTACCTTGGCTAAACAGTTAACTTCTTTCAACATAGTTCTCCTGTCTACCTCATTCATGAGCTATACTTCCCACACTTGATTATCTTCTTAAGCACTTCCTGAAAACACTTATCGTATTGTTATAAGCTAAGTCTCTGACCACTACTCAGAATATTAGCGCCTCATGCAATGGCACTACCCTCGTAACACATAAATGAGCATGATTTTATTGCATTTCTGTGATCACTTTATCATCAATATCTAAGCTCAGTGATCATTCTACTCACTTTGTGTTTCTTACACATGCTAGACATATTCCTTGTGGTAATTATACAATTTTACCTCATTACCGAACTAATTTTCTTTTTCATATTCCATGCTACTATTCGAGTTTTAGATGTCCAACTGGACTTACTGAAAATTTTCACATCACCCCTTAGACCAAAGGTCTTATACTTATGGATCCTTCTCTTTTTGTTCGAATCCAACTAACTTTCCTTATTTTCTGCAATTCTTTCCATTCTACCCCAATAACGACTCATCTTCCAACTTACTTCTGAGCTAGAAAAAACTAAATTATTCACATGACGGAAAGCTAATTTATTCACAACTATCATATACAATCTTAATAATCTAACTCTACTCACAATGTCAATCTTGGGGAACCTCTTTTCGATAATTCTTAAAGGCTATTCTTTTGTAGTTGATCTCTTACTGCTAGCTGAATTTTTTCCCCACTATCACTATACTTCGGGTTTAACTTAAACTCTTTGGGTTGTAACACATGTTCGTATTTCAAACTATCATCCACTCACTCGAGTTAACCCGGCTTTTGAATCAAATCTTACCTCTACTAGCTCTACTGAAATTGCTAATTCACTATGTTTACTCAAAACTTATTTACTATTCTTTTATTAACCACCTGCTAGCATTATGTTTTCTTGATCTGCTTTGAATAACTAAAGTAAAGCATAAGGTTTATCCTAACTTCCCTCATCATCTGACCATATTCTCTTGCCGTACACTATTATTCTTTTTGAACTATGCACATGGATCACACTTAAAGAAATTTTATCTGTCTTAAACAAAATTGGAATATCGAACTCCCAAACCTTCTATACACCTCAAAATAACTTCAGACTATAAACCTCCGGCCTAAACACATAGTCACATCATGTGAAGGGGGAACTGTCATATCTTTTATTTCACAATAATAGCGACTTCGTATACAAATTCACTAACATGGTACTTTCTAGTTCTGATTTGAATAAATCTAACCAACTTAAATTCATTCCCTAAAATTCAATGTCACTGCTCTTGGTTCTCATTCTGTACATCATATTATTCTTAGCTATATTTCCCTTAGGCTATTTTCTGTCCAAAACTATAGTGATCAATTCTATGCATGATGCGGTTGAATTCTTAACCATTTACACCGTGAGGTCTGACATGCGGATACACTGCCATACACATCTTATAATCACTTCATGCACCATCCGGAGAGTTTTGATTCTTAATTCCTTGTGAGCACGTGATTTTTGCCTCATAGAAATTACTCCCACAAAAATCAAAACAAAATGTTTGTTTTTATTGTGTGCAATTTTTGTGAATTTTCGTGATATTTTTGTTATTGTTTGCATTTGTGCGTGCACGTTTATTTGAGCAAATTAATGAAAAATACAAAAACAAGTTACATTTGCATTTTAGGATTTAATTTTACAATTAGGGTTAATTAAGCAAGTGTTTGTTTTACAAAAATGAAAAGAAATCACAAAAAATAACATAACTTCGAATTTTAGTGTTTAAATGTCAAATTGTGTAATTTTCTTTTAAAATTAGTATTTAGTTATTTTGTGAAAATTACTATTTAGAGTTAATTAGTATTTAGGATAATTTGATCAAGAATTAATCTAGGTTTATATTTTTTTAGCTAGAATTTTAGGAAATAAAAGAAAGGAGAAAAGAATTAGAAGAAATCAGATTGGGCCATTGTCAATTTAAATAACCAGCCCAAACCAAATATTTACCCGGCCCAATACCCGTCCCAACCCAGCCTACAGCCAGTGAAACCAAACGACGTCGTTTGGGCGTGATGTGATCTGAACCATTCATGTCATCTTGATCCAACGATCCAAAGACGTTCTCATAACCCGGTCCGCGCCCGACCCATTCCCATCAAGGACCGATCCGGTCTCAGAAACATCTAAACAACGCCATTTCGTTAATTCAAATGATCCTGGCCATTGATCTAAATTGATCTAACGGCCTGGATTCGTTCCACCCATATATATATATATATATATATCCAAACAGACCCTCCCCCCCAAACCAAACCCCTCCCTTTTTTCCTTCGTTTCTAACCATCAGAGACGAAATCTAACGCCATTGCCCACCACCGCGTCGGAAACCGCCTACGGCAGTGGTCGGCGTCCAAACAGCCCCAAAATTACACCGTCGATTCACCTTGACCTCCTCATCCCCGATCTACCCTCATCTTCCTTCGAAACCCAGCCCAGCTCTTCGAATAACCAAAAACCTATCAGTTTCTCCACCGTGTCCGGCGACATCACCTCCGATGGCCGCCAAAGTTACACCCCTGAAACCCCATGACTTCCGCTTGCCCAATCACCAATGATCTTCCTTCGAATCGACTCAGAACCCTTCGAATATTAGTTTAAGTCCAGAAACCCTAGCGCCGCCACAAAATCCCCTGGTGGCGGTGCTACCTCCCCTTAGCCTCAAATCAACACCAGATGATCACCACACTACCCTCACCCCAAATCCCTTACCAACTCCTCCTGAACCCCCCTCAAATCGCTTGATTGTCGAATCTTGAACCCTAAGTTCACGAGCCCTAAAATACAAAAAGGTCTACAAGGATTTTCGGCCAGATTGGACCTTAATCTTGGGTTTTTCACTTGAAAATACAAGCTTAAGGTCTAGTCCGACCGGAAACTAAAAACCTGCCAAATTTGATTCGAGTCCAGTTGAATTTCTGAGGTATCCCTTCTCCATCTTTTCATTATTAAGTTATTGTTTTCTATTTTGTTCGTCTTTGTCAATTATTTCTTCCTTCTCTGTCGGACCTTTTTCTTGGTCCAGTTTTCTTCAGTCTTTTTTTTGGGATATGTTATAAACTTTTGAATTGATTAAATAGGTTTGTCCATTAGTCCGAATTTTGTAGTTAGTTGGACTTTATTTGAGATCACTCGAATCTCTTGTATTTCCTAGTTATCATGTTGAACTATCTGGTTTGTTTTTGAATGTGTTTGTTGGTTTAGTAGAATTAAAAAGAGTCAATAGGTTGGGTCGATTAACTGTAAACCTGAATTTGATTTGCTTTGGGCCAAAATTGACCCAGGCTAGTTCTGGAATTAAGTAGCAGGGGGTTTATTTGATTAAAGAAAAGTTTTTGGTCTAACTAATAAAATTAAGGGAACTAGAACTAAGTGGCATGACGACACTATATCAGGGCACGCCTGAGAAAGAAAACAGGTTGCCCATACCCGGTTGAATTTAATACGGGAAAAAAGGGGTTAAAGGTGTAATCGACAGTCAGTAGTGGAAAAATCAGAGAATAACATAGGGGTAAATATTTTCTTAATGAGTTTAGTGCTACAATGAGTTGGAAAAGGTTTGAGGAAGTTTTTAAATACACACACACACATCCTGATTAAGGGACCTGGAGAGAAAGATAGAGAGATAAGAATATACTGGAGAACACATAGAAAGAGAGGAAATTTCGATTGATAGCTTAAGAGAGAACACACATTGAAAAGCTGAAAAGCTACTGTTCAATTGGAAAGTTTTCTTTGGTATCGATTCCTAAGTTTGCAAGGTTAAAACATATTTTTCTGATTCTTTTTTTGAGAGTTAACCTGGAGTGATATTGGTTCTGGAAGGGTTGTTGGTTCAATTGGTTGAGTACTGCTAGTCCATTGAGCTTTTTTCAAGTTGGTCTCATCATTTTCCATTGTTAAATCTGGATGGTTTTGTTACTGCTGTTGTGAACCAGCTGTTCTTACCTTCTGCTTCTACTGCCTTCTTCTTCTAGGTACATATCCCTGATTCTAGACATGTAAGAAGGATTCATATGTTTTTGAAGAAATGAAGAGTTCTATGCTTGACAGATGTTTTCCCTCTGTTTTTTTTCTTTTTTTGATTTGTTCAGTTATGCATCTTGTTTTAGGTATGTTGAATATTTATATCCCATGAACATTTGAAACTTATTTAAATCTGTATTCAGGACTCTTATTTACACTTGCTGACTTTGGTCATTATTGAAATGTTACTCATGAGTATGAATGGCTGCATTGTTGTCACATTAATATAGGAACATATAGTTTTATAGAATTGCCCAGAAATGCATAAAGTAATCTTGGAAGGTGTTTGTCCAAGCCATTGTTTTGCCTCTTAAATAAAAATAAGAACTCGTTTCTTTACAGCAAAGTTTGATTCATCAGGTCTGACCTGAATGTATTGTATACAGTTAATTTGGAATTATGATTGTTTCTAAGTCTTAAAGCTAAGTGATAAGTGATTTTGTGCAAAAGTTTGTTAGCACATTAAGAGCCATTTTAGTAGTATGAAAGTCGAGTTATTTGTCATTTCGATCTGGGTGTAGAGATTCTACGACTAACATGTTCATTTAGTCGTCAAGTTCCAATAGATGCCTACTCACAAGTATTTCACTAGTAATGCATGAAACTGTTAGAAGCTAAAGGGTTTGAATAATTGCCTACTTAGTTCAAATCAGGCCTTTGATGTTAATTAATTCCACTGTTGATGGGGTTCATGGACTTGTGATGCATGGATATTCTTTATGTTTTTATCCTATTTAAATCGCAAATTGGTGTTGTTAGGATTCAATGTCAAGTCCCCTACCTTAAAATGCACATAAGATGCTTTTAGGAGTTTGGGCTTATCCTTGGGTCCAAATGAAACAACTCCCTTCAAATGTAATTGAGACTAAGTTAGCCACATTGGGCTTGGACGTAATTTGCTGAAGGGGTTCAACTCTTATAATTCCCAACGATTTCTTGAGCCTTTGGGGCCTCTTTTCTAGGTTAAATTGGATTCTAAAAAATAAAATAAATAGCTTTCTTTGTTTTCAGTCTTCCACTTGAAATTGCAGTTTTAATTAGCATTAATTGATATTTCATTAACTTATTAACCGTTATTGGGACTCTAGTTGAAATAAATTGAGGTGAGCTGTATTTGATAGCAATTAGTTTATGGCCCTCTAAGACATAGGTTGAATTTCTCTCTTAAAATTAGAATCGGGGCGCGCCATGCCAAACAAAAATGACAATTTCATGGCCCTCACTTTATTTATTCTTGAATTGATCCTTAGATTCCGAGGCGTGCCATTTAGCAAATTCCATGACCCTCGCAAAGTAAAAATGCGTAGTTGCTAAAGGCTCGTGTTAATAATATTATTTTCTTAAACTCGGGTGCACATTTATGTGACCCAAATCCAAATCTCAATGTTAAATAAAATGTGTTACGGACTGCGGGTATATTTATGTGACGTGGTTCGAGACTTGTTTTAACAACGTTGCAATTTCCTTTAAAAAATATGAATAAAAGCGGTTAAAAAGTTAAAATTTGCACATAGGTTCATAATTGTTTAAAATAAGATAATTAAGCCGAACATAACAATTGAGCAACCGTGATAGAACCACGGAATTCGGGAATGCCTAACACCTTCTCTCGGATTAACAAAATTCCTTATTCGAATTTCTGGTTCGCGGACTGTTAAACAGAGTCATTTTTCCTTGATTCCGGATTCAACCGGTGACTTGGGACACCATAAATCTCCCAAGTGGCTACTCTGAATTGTAATAATAATCCTGTTTCGATTGTCCTTTAATTGGAAAAACTCTCTTCATTATATCCCTTCATGGGATGTAATAGGAAAAAGGAGGTGTGACATCCCTAAAACATGCAAAGATCTTGCTATAATCATAGTTACTTACATTTTCTTTGAGCGTCCATATGCATCACTGTATACTCACAAATCTCTAGAAATTTTGATACACTAAAAATTGGAGGTCTGGTAACTGAATAACAAACAACTAGCACACTGAATAACCATAAACCTGCTAATTGAAAGACTGCATAACTGGTAACTGAGTTAAATTGATAACCATAAAACATAATGACTGCTTTTGTACTTTCTAATAAGGTTATGCTCTAATTTGTACTATTATCCATTGCATCCCACTTTCAACATCTTCTCAAATCTCATTTGTTACCAACATGTACTCCATAGTAATACCACAATAGGCGAATCATCCTTTCTAGAGCCTTAGACTTTTCTTGCCTACTGCTTGGGCATTCGATACGTATGGAATTCGATAGGAAGAGAAGGTTAGCTATTTCTCTAAGCTTCATGGCACGATCTAGACTAGAAAGAAGTGAGACAATCCTGAATGTCATGGTAGTTAATCATTTATATGAGTGGCCGACACACACATATAAAGGAAACTCCACTAGACACGGCTTCATAGACTCTCTATGACTCTTGAACCTAAGCTATGATACCAAGCTTTTGTCACGCCCCGAACCTGGGCCTGGAAATAACACGACATTCGGTGCCTGACTACACGTGACCGAGCGAATCAACTGGCTGGCTGAATCAATATGTGGAATTATAACATACTGAATGCGGAAGATAAACTAACACATGCTGATATACTGAAAGTCTGGATGATATAAATCAAAGTGCGGAAATACTAATACAATTCTGAAGTATATTTGTAGCCAACATAGCTTAATATGAAAAGCATGTGACTCTGTCTAACTGTTACTCTAGTCTATGAAGCCTTTATTGAAGTACTGAAAACACTATATATCTGTAAACATAGAGAGTTAGCCTCACATTCCCAAACATAGAGAGTTAGCCTCATATACCTTAACTTCCTGCTCTTGAGTATAATACATCGTTCGCCAACCCTTTCAACTTTAGTCTATATCAATACAAGTTAAAGTGATTCCAAATTAGCAACAACAGTCATGTTTTGGTCACTTAGGCATTTTATCAAACACTCGGTGGCATAAAGCTTCATAGCCCTTATTAATGGTGTCTCTATGCCCAATAACCCATTCTTTTGCTCCTAAATAAATTTTAAAGTCTCAAGAGGTTATAATCAACTTTATTCTTTATCACCCATAAGGTAAACAACACCCTTAACCAATAAAGTTCCATTAAATAAACATCTTTCAATCTCTATAATAGTTGTGTAATTAAATTGGGAACTTATGATTTCCAATCACCATACCAAGAGTTCCAATACTTATTCATACTCATATTCCCTTAATAAATCCATACATGTAAGTCTACGGGTGCAGGATTACCTTTTTGGAAGAAATCTTGCAAAACCCTCCATTGAGTTCTTGAAAGAAGTTTTGAAAATCTATGTGTTCTATGAGTAGATTTCATAAATACCAGTATAAGAATGATGGAATTTCACACCAAGTTAATGGAGATTGCTTACCTTAAAGATGGGAGGGGTTGGAGGTCTTGAGAGGGTGGAAGAAGACCCCAAAACTCGTCCAAAAGAAATAGGGAAAAATGAAACCTAAAATTGACTTAAAAGAGTTGGGACTTGGGCGTATCTACTCTAGTGAAGTGTCCTCGCTTCGCTGTCCATTGCATTCAAGGGAAGACAAAAATCCGCGTCTACTTTGGCGAAGCGAGCTCGCTTCGATGTCCGCCAAAATAACTGGGTGGTATGTATTTAGTAATTTGGTCATAACCTTTTGTATAGATCTCCGTTTGAGCTCCACAATATATCGTTAGAAATATATTTCGAAGGCCTAAAACTTTCATCCTTTGAGTTTTCCAAAATTCCTTAGACAATTTCACTAAAATCTGCTGGAAGGCGGACCTTATGCAAATTTAGTCGATTTTGTCAAATCTTATGCACATCACTCTCCGTCTTGATTTTAAAACAACTATTTTCTCCCATAATCATCCCGATGAGACTTTATATGTCTAAAATATAACCTTACTACTCCTTTAAGTCATTCATACCTAATCTGAATATGCGGGGTGTTACATTGTATAAGGGAAGGAATGTGCATCGTATATAACAGGCATGAAAGCATTTTGAAGGCAACAGCAGTAGTGTATCCAGAAGTGCCTCATTGTGTATGCATATTCCATCTATGGAACAACATAAAGTTGAGGTTCAAGAAGAGCCAAAAGAAAATAAGGCCCTTATTTTTTTCTATGGCTAAAGCATACACAATTGAGGAATTCAACCAATACATGTCAGAACTATGTAATCTTGATGGGAGAGTTAAAGAATACGTATTTGACATTGGATATGATAGGTGGTCGGTAGCGCATTCAATGGTTAATAGGTCCATGGTGATGACCTGAAATATTGCGGAATCCATGAATTCTAATGATAAAGATAGCTCTGTATGTTCATGATGCAACTAAGATATATTTAATTATAATAAAAATATTGTATAGTGGAAGAATAAAAACTGGGGATATCAGTGAAATACTAACTTAAATGATTATTGTATAAGTGAATGTACAAATACAAGTTATATCATTGTGTATAAGCATGATCAGCAATTCAGTTGCATTTGTTTATACTAGGAATATTACATTGATCTGCATGTGTCAAATAAACAAAATGTAAATTATATGTTGTATAAATGTGATTTCGTTAAAAGATAATTGATAAAAATAAAAAATATATCTACATATGTAACAAATATGTATCATAAGTCAGAGGAAATATAACAATTATTACCACCAAGCCCATCGATATGAGCTTCATTCTCGTCATTTTTGTTGTCGAAGCGATATGTTTCATTCTCGTCCCTAACTGTTGCATTGTCTTCCAACGTATAGTCAAAAAACTCAAGGACAACCATACTTGATTTCTCAAGTGTTGTTGGAAAAATATTCCTCACCTTCAACTAAGAAGTATTGTAGATTAACATATTAAGATAATATACAAAATATTTGATATTTATTAACATGAAAGAATTATAACTCAAATTACCTTTCTGTCGGAAAGTAACTTTGACGCTTCACTTGAAGTAGGATTACTAATCACTTTCCAACTAAGTATGCGAGGGATTCTGTGCTGAACAAACATAGCTATTTGATCCTTAGCTCGAGAACAACATTCATAAAATCATATTTGGAATGACAATGGAAGTCCATATAACCTAGAATATTTTTTTGATCTCTTCCATCGAAAAACTTTTCTCAACGAGCTATATGTATATTTAAAAACCAATTTACTCTATGGGTAATTCTCGAATTCACCGGACTCAACTAATTCAAAATGACCAATTGAGACGGGACTATCAGGAAGTGATGATAATAAAAAGGAATTTATAAAGTACAACACAACAATCTTCACTGCATCCTGATCGAATGGCCATCTCTTTCCTTCAAAATAATCGATTATAGCTTGACTATTAAGCTTCTTAATTCCTGAAAAATAATGATCAATTAAACCACAAGTTTTGTTGTCATCATAACACTTATGCGCTACACCGGTACATTTTAGACCGGTAACGAGTGCAAACTCACCAATACCAAAACGCATTTTATTACCATTCAAGGAGAGCCACAATTCATCTCTATTATCATGAACAACCTCTCTAAACAATAGAGAGTGAATCAAACGGGGTTGCATACCTACAATCGGCAAATCAAGGAAGTACCCAAAACAAGTTTCTCTGAACATTGCAAATTGTCTCGAATTCAGATGTTTCATCAATATTTGAATAATGTAAATATTGTTGTTAGCACCAATCTTCAATTTAGAATGATCTTGTGGTTTGAAATAAAAATCCCAAACCTGCAATCAATAATAGTATAAAACATTATTCATTTAAGAAGCATATAACTGTTTTACAACTTAAATAGACATATAAGTGAAAAACTATTATACCGAATTAGAGGCAAAACAAATGGATATCCAAGGTGAAGTTCACTAAGATATTTATATATGATTGCATCTAATGTTTTGGTTAAAATTGGGTTTAGTATGAAGGTTTCCAATATCTGTAGTCATGTAAAATACATGTAAAGTTGTTATACCATGTTATTAAGTGTATAATTTATTCGAATTCATATAAAATGTAGGTAAAGCTGTTATATCATCAAAATAGTCTGATTATTGAGGGTATAATTTATACAAATTATAAAATGAAGGTAAAGTAGTTATACCAATAAAATAGTGTTGAGGGTATAATTTATACCTATTATACATCATATATAAATTATAATGAAATAAATTTGTAGTATCATACTTATTTCAATGTTGATAGACAGAGTAATCACAATCTATCGAACAACATATACCAAAATATACTATAGATGTCAATTGCTCTCTATGGTTGTGAAACAACATAGACGTACAACCAATATACAAGCATGCCCAAGTGCGCACCTGCTAGAAATGCGTTCGATAAATATAATAATTATAAATAATATTTAATTAAATTATAAAATAAACATACAATACCTTAAGATTCGGTGTCTGTTCTCTAGCCTCATCAACCTTTATCCTTTTTTTTTGCTTGACAGACTCAGATAGTATATCCACAAATTCATCTTCTACATCTTTTTCAAGTTCTTTCTCCTTCAATTTTATTATCCTTTTACGTTTCTTTGTATCCAATGCAAAAATATTTTTTTTTTCAACTTGATTATAATTTTTTGGAGTGATATCTGGCACACACTCCTCCCGTCTCTCAATAATTTTTCAAACGAACACTCTGTTCGCAGCCGCCCCTTGTTCAGTCGCCTCTGGTTCGCATTTGTTGCAGGAGTTTCATGCAACAAATCAAAAGTGGGATGAGTAAGAGGTATGATATTTTTATCGATGTTTGTTGTAGAATCAGAGTAGGTATCCCTAATAGTCTTAACAGCGGAGACATCCAAATTCGAACTATTACCGAAATTGTTCTTCGAATCTGTCTTCGGTTCATGTTTTAACTTTGCCATTGTTGCAGATTATATGAAGAAACACTTTGAAAGCCTAATAAAAATAATTCAAAAACAGATATACAATTCAAATATATATATATATATATATATATATATATATATAT
>MU767830.1:0-22088 GCA_026770625.1 Nicotiana glauca
TCGCCAAAACGCTCCCGGGTTATCCAAAACCCGATCCGGGCATATGCCCAAGTCCGAAATCATCATACGAACCTGTTGGAACCTTCGGATCCCGATTCCGAGATCATTTACTTAAAATTCCAATCCTAGTTCATTTCTTCAACTTTAAGCTTTCAAAATGAGAATTTCCATTTAGATTTGACTCCAAACTTGCTGAATTTTAATTCTGACCATATACACAAGTCAATATACCTGAGATGAAGCTGCTCATGGCCTCAAACTGCTGAATGACGCGCCAGGGCTCAAAACGACCGGTTGGGTCGTTACAATTACTAATACATATATTAGTTATTCCACCTTCTATCTTACTTAAATTTATTGTAAAACTTATCAATATGTCGACTGTTGTACAAAGTAACTAAAGAAGGAATTTTTACCTCCTATAGCAAAGGTTAACACCTTATATATTTTAAATAAATATCGTTTAAAAAAATTATATTCTATAGATACTTTTTAATGTTTATAGCAAAATATCTAATTTTGGTTACCTCCTTCCCACTAAGCCACTAAATACGCTATTCAGTTACACTATTTTCTTTCTCTCTCTACTTTGATACATGTCATTCTCTTCCCACATCCCCTGAAAACACGATACTTAATCTCAAAATTTCGCTCACCCACATCACCTACGTTCTCTCCGATCCCAATTTCTCCAATCCCATCGGACGTTGCTTTTTATTAGGAGAAAAGGCAGAAGAGGAGAAGGGGAATTTGTAGAGAGGTTTCAAGAATGTAAGTCCATAACGTGGCACTACCACTCTTATGATTCGCTGGCTGTGTTGGCAAAGTTGCTGATTTGTTTTTCTGTTTGTTATAAACCAAATAGATGAATTGTAATGCTCTTTGTTTCTCTTTTAGGAATTTTTTACATATTTTTAACAGTCCTTATTCTGCACCATTGCTTGACGGCCGACTCGCTAAAAATTAGTGTTTGTTCTTGAGCAAAGACGACGGAATTTGGGTCTTAGCAACTTGAATTTGTTGTTAATATATTTCAATGTATCTCGCTATATTTCTATATGTTTCATTGTATTCATTGATTTTTTCATTATATTTCGTTGTATTCCATGTATTTCATTGTATTCACTGCCTCGTTGTATTCCATGAATGAATTCATATATTTTTTAATTAATATAATTTATGTATTCAGATGTATTATATAACTTCTCTTAAGATTGCTATATTTTTGGGGTGTTTTTCGGTTGAGAAATTTTTTTATAATTAGAAATACAAAATTTGTGTATTATAATTGAGTTTGTTGAGTTATATTAGGAGTCTATTATGTTAATCGATTCACTTTCCATTTAAAAATAATGCAATCCCCCGTTTCACACCGTGAATACAGTCGAATATCTGTCCAGCTGTAATCCCATGTTTCACGCCATGAATACAGTCAAATACAACAATTGATTAGCTTGACTTCCCTGATTCACGCCTATTTTTGTTATTGTATTCATGAATACAGTAGCTTAAATACATCTAATACATCTTATAACAATAGAAAACGTATCTACAATCCGTAATATAGCAAATGATATTTATAAATAGCTAATTACCACTAAAAAATAGTATTTTATGAAAATTTCTCACTAAAGAATACCAAGCATGATATTTGTTATATTACTCCTAATACATGAATAACTTACCATTAACCAGCTACCAAACGACCTATAGGTTTTTGCTCTAGAGAACAACGAAATAACTGTATTGGTACGTCGAACAAAAAAAAAACTTAAAATATACCTATGTTACATTTATTATTAGTACTTTATCTTTTGGCAACACTGAAAAATAGTAAAAAGTACTGAATTCATACTGAAGTTCAACTCTTGCTAGTGTTGCTGATTTCTTCTTTTCCCGAAAAAAATGTCAATCAAAAACATCAAAAGCATTGCTCAAACGCCATCGTACCCGCTAGAAGAAGATACACAGTATAATTAATAATTTTTGGCATCAACTAACTTTTTTTATTGTTTTTATTAATATAACTATCTTTTTCATCAGCTTCTCCAGCTACTTTTCCTCATCAGATTTGGCTATGGCAATTCATGCATTCGCGCACACCACTGCTGCCTTCTTTGCAATCTGATTTGATGAATTAAGCATCAGTCCCAAGAAGGAAAAAGAAAAGACACTATGTAGCAAACTAGCAATGATCTTCTATTAACACTTGCCAAAATTCTACATCAAGGAGAGAAATCTCATAGAAATCAAAATATTATTCTCAAAGGTGTAGTCCGCTTAGGAAGGTGCAAGAAAATGGTGATTCACTTGCAATCAGCCAGCCAAGTCCAGAAAGTTGATACAGAAACTCTGTTGGAACATCCTCCTTTATAAACCCCTGCAGGCAGAGCAGTCATTGCCGTCAATTCACAAATGAAAGCAGTTTTGAATGGTCATATATAGGAAACTGGCAATGTGAGAAAAGTGTTCTACTTTAATCAGAAAGAGCGCTGGCTAAAAAATTGAAAATACAGAGAATCATGCAAAGCTATAGTGGGTTGCTCTGATGGTAAGCAACCTCCACTTCCAACCAATAGGTTTTGAGTTCGAGTCTCCCCGAGAGCAAGGTGGGAAGTTCTTGGAGGGAAGGATGCCGAGGGTCTATTTGGAAACAGCCTCTCTACCCTAGGGCAGGGGTAAGGTTTGCGTACACACTATCCTCCCCAGACCCCGCCAAGTGGGATTATACTGGGTTGTTGTTGTTGTTGCATGCAAAGCTATAGTAGCTGAGAGTCAACAAAAACTGCTTCAAAACCAACGAAATGGGAACAGAAAACAAATGCATATCTTATTTTTCCCTCTGGGAGAAGAATTTCGAGTCATAAAATGACTTTTCACGGCTCAAAATATAATTCTACAATTAGATGTGAGTAGATCTCATCTGCAAATGGCAAACATCTCAATTGCAGTTTGCTTAGGCAAATGTGGATGGAATTGGCAACAGACATGAAGCTCCATAAATGGCACACATCACAAAACTTGAAAGAACAAGGGAAAGAGCTATGACAAAAGGATGGCAACAGATGCAAGATCCTAACTTCAAGTTTGAGATTAGCAATACCTACGCTTTTCTCCCCTTTTACACCCTTCTTATAAATGGGGAGTCGAAGCTTCACGCATTAAAAGCCTCACAATATTCCCTCAAAATCCATGTGCATATGCTATAAAATGTTGTTTATATTAGAAAAGTCAAGTACAAACCTTTATACAGACTGAATGTATCACTTTCATTTGCTCTAAAATTTTCTACAACTTAATTTCCCCAATATTTTCATGCTCTACTATTAAGCTTGTGCCCAATTAGAGTGAGACAAAAAGGATTACATCGGTCAGCTAAGGAAAACAGCTGAGTGCACAGATCTTCTTTCCCAATATATCCTTTTTCTTTTGCTCAGTGGTGTGGATAACAATTAGATGCCATTTTTGGAGAAATTCTTCACCCGGTGTCTAGTTTTGTCCTTGGACACCATGCTTTCTGTTGCCTCTAATATTTTAGAGTACAATGATGAACAATATATCCTTTCTTAGTCGTATTCCAACAACATGAGTAACTCGTGATCTTCAGTAAGAAAAACTAGGAAAAAGTACACTTCCTTCCAAGAACAAAAAGCTCCTAGCCTCCTGTTTTTAGCTTGCTAGATACCCATGACTTCGTACTCACCCTACCTTTCAGCTTCATATCCCTTTGGGCCCTATAGTTCTCCACTCTCCATGCACCACTCAGCATTTGGCCCTTCAATTGGAGGGGTGAGTCCAGAACAAGAGCACCGACGACAGACTAGTATGTCTAATATCCCGTACATCCAATGAGCAGTGACCGAGGATGAGAAATGGCTAATGTTCAACAGAATCATTTTAGTCATTTTGTGAACGAATGCTAGTTCTAAGACAGAAAGATTGAACAAATGGACTACATAGTGCTTGCATTTCTCCATGTGCCCAATCCCTTCATTTAAGTGAAATGCACGCGAGATCCTAAACTCTGAAGCTAGCATATTCAAATTTGGAATAACGACACGAAAAAGATAAGAGAATCTAAACACTTGCATACATTGTATCTCAACTTAAGGAACTTATCTCAATTCAGCACCTATACATGAATTCCACGTATCGTTAGAAATGTGGTTACTTCTGATGTTACACCTGAGCTCTTCCCTTTTGTAAATAGTGTAAAGTGCAACTGACATCAACTTCTTAAATCATTGTCTTATAAACCAAACAAAAGAAACATTTAATTCCAAATCAGATAAAATTGCCCTTCAGTCATCACTATGTAAAATATACCCGATGACAAAGCACTAGAGTAGTTCAGTGATTAAAAACCTGCAAACATTGCACACATTTACATCTTATCTGCATTACGATTTTAGTATTTGACTCCTTTTACCCCCACCTTTTGTTACATTAGATATGCACATGCGTATTTAAACAGGGACAACCCTTAGGCAAGCTTATTTGAGTGAAGATAACCTTGGCAAAAGAGGCATTCAACTGTGCAATAGGTGTTACATCTTCTGGATGCTTATTGTTGAAGTGTGTGACTAACTTATCTAAAAGCATAAGCCGTAAGAGAGAACACACTTTTTATTTACTTAATTATGTCTTCAACACGTCCCCTCACGTGCGGGCTTGATTCTTGTAGATGAGCCAAGCACATGAAAATTCTTTTAATATTGGTGGTAGTGAGACTCGAACCTAGGACCTCTGACTACTATGAAACCATGTTGAAGTGTGTAACCATCTCATCTAAAAGCTTAATTATATAAGTTGTTGGAGAGGACACGCTTTTTATTTACTTAATTATGTCTCAACACTTATCAGTGAAATTTCTTACTTCATAAAAAAAAAAAAAAAACTCGCGTACAAAAATCAAGATGTTTATGGCTTAAAGAAGGTGACAGGAACACTAAGTTCTTTCAAAAAATGGCTAACTCCCACAGAAGGAACAGTTACATTGACAGACTGAAGATAGGAGAGGAAATCACTGAGGACCAAGAATCCATCAAAGCTGAAATGCTAAGCTTTTATCAGGGGCTCTATTCAGAAAGTGAGCAATGGAAGCCTAGTGTCAACTTTGAAAACATAGCTAGGATCTCGATGGAGGAAGAAGTGTGGCTGGAAAGAGCCTTTGAAGAAGAAGAAGTGATGGCAGCCATCAATTCTTGTGCACCAGATAAAGCCCCAGGGCCTGATGGCTACAGAATGGTTTTTTTCCAAAAAACTTGGTATTTTATCAAGCCGGACATTATAGCAGCAATCAACCATTTCCACCATAACTGTCATATGGTAAAGTCCAGCAACGCCTCCTTCATCGCAATTGTCCCGAAGAAAAAAGGTGCAGTAGAGCTCAAGGACTTTAGACCAATAAGCCTTATTGGAAGTGTGTATAAGATAGTGGATAAACTTCTGGCATAAAGAATGAAGACAGTGATAGGAAAGCTAATCTCAGGGGAACAGAATGCATTCCTAAAAGATAGACAGATAACTGATGCAGCTCGTATTGCAAATGAGCTGCTGGATGAGAGACTTAAAAGTGGAGTCCCTGGAATCCTATGTAAACTAGACATTGAGAAGGCATTTGATCAAGTCAACTGGTCCTATCTTCTGTCAACACTTAGGGGAATGGGATTTGGTGAAAGATGGATAAGGTAGATCAAGTTCAGTCTAACCACTGTCAAATACTCAGCCCTCATCAACATATCTCCAGTTGGCTTTTTCTCCTCTCAGAAAGGGATTAGGCAGGGAGACCCTCTCTCGCCTTTTCTCTTCATCATAGCAATGGAAGGTTTGAGCAAAATGCTTGATAAAGCAAGGCAATTAGAATGGATTGAAGGGTTCAAGATAAGCAGCAACTTAGGGAATTCTATTTCAATCTCTCATCTGTTATACGCAGATGACACACTAATCTTCTGTGGGGCTGAAAAACTGCAGCTGCAGTACCTTAATCTAACCCTCCTTATTTTTGAATCTGGTATAATGAGTTGTGGCATTGGCTCATTTCCTACTACCTACCTCGGACTACCCTTGGGAGCAAAACATAAGTCAGTGGAGGTGTGGAATGGTGTGATTGAGAAAGTGGAGAAAAGGTTAGCAACTTGGCAGATGCAGTATCTCTCAATGGGTGGAAGGGTGACTCTGATCAACAGTGTTTTGGACAGCATACCAACCTACATCATGTCCCTATTCCCTATGCCAAGTAAAGTCCAAAAGCAGCTAGATAAATTGAGAAGATCCTTTTTATGGAAAGGTAACAGTGAAGGTCACAAATTCCATTTGGTGAAGTGGGCAACTGTAACTCAACCAAAGTCACTAGGTGGTCTGGGCATTAGAGATCTTTCAAAACACAACAAGAGTTTACTAATGAAGTGGCATTGGAGATACGGGCAAGAAGGCACAAGCTTATGGAAGGAAATAGTTAAAGCCAAATATGGTCACCTAGATAATTGGAGTACCAGAACCACAAGAGCTCCTCATGGGGTTGGGCCCTGGAAGCACATCAACAGCCTAAAGGAAGTCTTCCAACAAGAAGTGTCCTTCAAAGTTGGTAATGGTGCACATGTGAAATTTTGGAAGGATAAGTGGCTAGGGAACTTCACACTTCAAGAAACTTTCCCCACTCTATTCCATCTAGCTACTGATCCTAACTCAACAGTCGCACAGAATAAATCCAACAACACTTGGGAGGTCCTTTTCAGGAGAAACATACAAGACTGGGAGATAGAAGAAATGCTTGACCTACTTGGAAGGTTAGCAAATTGTTCAATGAGTATCCAGCACACGGATAAGCTACGATGAGGCACTTCTAAGGAAGGGGCATATCCAGTGAAGGCAGGCTACAATAAACTTTGTGCTTTGAATGAAGTTATTGACATGTGGCCTTGGAAGCTAATCTGGAAAACCAAAATGCCTACAAAGGTAAGCTGTTTTGCATGGACGACTCTTAAAGGTGCTATTTTGACACAAGACAATCTTTGTAGGAGGAGCTTCCAGATTGTTAATAGATGCCACATGTGTAAACTAAACTCAGAATCAATCAATCACCTATTTCTGCACTGCACAGTGGCTATTGATCTCTGGCACATGTTCTTCTCAATTTTTGGTATCAGTTGGACACTACTTCAGAACATTAAGGAAGCAGTTGAAAGCTGGAGTTTTTGGAAAGTCAGCAAGGCAATCAAAAGTATCTGGAAAATGGTCCCGGGTTGCATATTTTGGTGTCTTTGGACAGAAAGGAATCGAAGATGTTTTGATGGCATTTCAACTCCTATTCACTTTTTGAAAGCTAGATGTCTGGTGTATCTTTTCAGTTGGAGTAATATCTCCCCTGTAAATAATGTTATCCCCTTTCTAGACTTTATTGGCTCAATGAGCCTAGCCTGATGGCCCATTTTTTTNAATACAAAACCTTACTTCATCAAAAAAATAAAAAATAAAAAAAACTCACGTACAGAAAATTGGAGATTGTTCACTAATATGAGTCAATCAACTTCCTTGGCAACTAAACATTAGTTACAATTTTCACCCATCTTAAATAAGCAAAACTAAACCTTGTGCACAGAAGGTAGGACAAACTGGAAGTCCTCACAGTAAGCATGCAACAATGCGCTCTAAGCAGTTGAAGCTTATTACGAAGCCAAACCTTTCGCACTGAGATAAATGTAATCTTTTCTACACATCATAGCAAAAGTTAGTCAACTTCTCTCTTTCTCTTTTGCCCTCATTGAGGGAAATAATTATCTCCGCAAATTTTAGTCAGCATCAGCAATCAATTCATGCCATTTAGCATGTGATTAACATTAAAAAGCTTCCTCCATTCCCAACATGATCCATTTAGAGCATTGCAATCTTTCCTACACTATCATAGCATAACTTAGTCAGCTACAAGTTCTCAAGTTGCCATTTTTCTACTTTTTCCAATGCCCTCCTTGAGGAATAGAACTATCTCTGTGAATTCTAGTCAATATCAGCAATCAATTCATGTCATCTAGCTTGTGCTTATCATAACACCAGCTTGCTATCTCACCAACACGGTCCGCCATCGGCACTAATAAAATCCACAACATTCTTAGTCTTCCCAGTAACGTTTCCTTACTTTAGCAACATCATAAACAACACCTACACCCTCAATCCCAAACTAGTGGGTTCAGCTATATCAAAGGAGGATCTAGAATTTAAACTTGATGGATTTGACCTTTAAATTTTTTAGCATTGAACTCATTGCATTTCTAAAATTATGAGTTCAGATATTATAGTTATTGAAACTTTAGTAGGTATGCACATACATATTTATATTCCACGTCGAAAATATCGGGCTTGGATGAACCCATAACCAAAGGGCTACATCCACATGAAACTATATGAAACCTCTATATCTATTTCGTTCCAAGTCAAAAATTATTCGTTTTTTGTTTTTCATACCTGACTTTCTTGATGAGGATGGATTTGAGCTTACGAGCAAGGTCTTGAGAACGGAGTTTACGTTCAAGGAGCTTATGAGCCAAGACGCGCTTCTCCGAGTTCTTGATATGGTGAAGCTGTTCACGCTTTATGAGGCGTTCCATTCCGCTTGATTGCATTTTCCTCTGCATCAAGAACAGTGCTTGGTCTAAGTTGTTGTTCCGCACCTTCACCCGTATGCCCCGCCATTGTTGTAGCTGCTGCTCCCAACTTAGTGGATTCAACAAGGATACATTCGGTCGATTGAAGATGGTGGATACATGCTTCGCCACTGAGCTCATCATTTCTTATGGTTTCTCGATTTGTTTGGTCCTGAAATGCAATTGGGGCTTGAAATCAGTTTGAGAAATACCAAGTCAAATCAAAATTCTAACATACTTATCATGCATCAATATCATGGCTCTTAAAAAAAATATTAAGTCTTGTAATCAAAGGAATTGGTAAATATGTAATTCTCACTCTACAAAATTCTAAAGATTGCAATGTCTATCAATAAATTAACATAACACGCAAATGGACTAGAATAAAATATCACATAGAGAACTTACTTCAGTTTCTTAATGGTGAAATATATTGGGTGTAAGCTTAACTGCCTCCTATATCAATATCTCCTTATAGCAAAGAAATGATAACCTTATCAAGACAAGTTTTACAAGGAGTATTAAATTCAAAATATCAATTGCTGATTACGGTTGAAAAAGAATATCATAAATTCTGCCACATAGTACTTCTGGGAAATAGAGAAACATCTTTTGATTATAGGAGAAGTGGGCATGAGTATTATGGTTGCAACATTCAATGTGAACATAAGTATCGTAGTTGCAACAGCTTGATTCAGTCCAAAGAAACATTTAAAAAAGATCGTTCAATTGTAACTTATACAAATCTGACCTTAAGATCCAATTTAATATCTTATTTTGAAAAGAGCATTACCTAACTAACACATGACAAAAGCACGCAATAAAGAGCAGACATGAACCAGATATTTTATACCGAGAAAAAAAGAAGAATATATGTTACAAAAGCTGTGTGTAATTCTGACAGAAAACTCTCTACCGTTACAACAAGTACATCAATGATATAATTGTAACTATGTTTGGCACTAACTTAGTCCTTTTGATTTAACAAATAAAATTCTTTATTACTTATCAAGAAAACTATCAGATGCCTAGAGGAATGGTAAAAGCAGATAGAACTATATGTGAAACTAGTGCTACTCAAGATTTACAGATGAAAATTAAAATGATGAATGCATAATTCTCAGTCTCTGAGTTCAAAATGAGATTAGCAAGCTAATAATAGCTACAGATCAAATAGAGAAGGAAAGAAATTGCCAGAGATGAGAATGCACCTCATTCATAGCAGCAAGTGGGTACTACTATCCTCTTAATTCAACGGTAACACCATGGAATTAACACACACACACACACACACATATATATAATATTTTTATATCTAATCATTATTTTTGTTTTTCAAATGCAAGACAAACATAGAATGCTGTTATGCTGGTCCATTGAAACATAACGAGAGTAAAATTACTCTGCAGTAAACTTACCTTAAAAAAAATAACACACAAGTTAGGTTAAACATCTTAAAATTGTTTTATCCAATCAACTAACTATGCACGTCTTAAACCTACATATCTAGTTTAAAACATCAAATGTTAATTAAGACAAAGTCAAGCCCTTCTCTAAGAGGAAAAGAAACATGAAAGAAAAGAAAGAATATGGAAACGAGTTTAACTAGTTCTACAACTGGAATTTGGTTTTTACAATGATTTGGTTTCTAAACCCCCAAAATCCTTTTCCTACTGTTGCTGGGTTTTCTTTACAGCACCAAGGATCACTGAATTGCCTTCAGTTACATAAATGAAATAGATGAAGCATAAAAAAAAATCTAGGGTTCGATACAGTGGCGGAACCCTAGGTATATTTTGAGGAGGAGAGATCGATTTACCTGCTCGTCAGAGTGAAGGGATTCCCGGAATCGCAAATCTTGCTGGACGAAATTGATGTTTAAGTTCACAGATAAGACAATGGGAGAATGAAGACAGAATGATGTGGGAAATACTTATTACTCTCTTGGGTCCAAAATAATTGATTTTTTTGGCCTTATTATTGTGGTCCAAAATAAGCTATTTTTCGAGATTTCAAGAATATATTAATTATTTTTTCTTACATTATACTTGGAGTAAATAGTGTTGCAATATGTGTTAGGAGTGTTTATGTGAGATAGTAAAGGTTAATATGGTCAAATTCATTGCTAATTAATGCTAAAAGGTAAATTTCTTAATATGCGTAAAAACATCAAAAAAAAATCACTTATTTTGGACCGGAGGGAGTACAGTAATATTTAATTTCCTAGGGAATCCATGGGAATATAGACAGGGCGGGTGTTCCGTAGTTCGGATTAAATATAAAATTTTGATTTGGATTTTCGGTTTTCGGATTGTAGAAATGACAATTCAAATCTAATCCAAATAAGCTCGGATTGGATCGAATTTTTTAAGTTCGGTTTCGGATTAATCGAGTTGGATATTTTGGATTTTCGGTTTTGAGTTTATAAGTTGACATGTTTCTTCTTTTTACAAAAATGAATATCCAAATGAAGTACTCATATTAAATTGCTTGAAAAGTTACTTATTATTATGGCAATCATCCAAATAAAGTATTCAAGTAATGAAATTACTATCAAGAAAATACAACGCATATATTAATACGGCCGATAAGAATTAGTAATAGTAAAACCATGTTCAAATAGAAAGTATTCTCACAATAATTTAGTAATTAATATTGCATATATGAAATAATATCTAATGGATATGGTATGTAAATTATTATTATGGGATATAGATAATCGACTAAATAATAAAGTATAAAATTTTCGGATTTTCGGATATCCAAAAATCCAAAGTACCAAATCCAACATCCAACCCGAAATCTAAAAAAATTAAAAAATAAATTCAAAATTCAATCCGTAATCCGAAAATCCAAACCAAAAATCTAAAAAATTCGGATTTCGATTTGAATTTCGGGTTTGCCCAAACTATGCCCACCCCTATATATAAGTATTCAGAAAAAAAAATATAGTTTGCCACCATTTACCTAGAGAATTTCTTTTTAATTTTATGTAATTAATTTACAATAATATTCCCAGATAAATGGGTGTGAAACGAATTTCCCGTTTTAGGCGCTAAATAGTTCTCACGGAGAGTCTGCGAGAACTATTGAAATTTTCTTAAAATTTTCTGAGAACTATTGAAATTTGGTTAAAATTTTCTGCCCACCTTCCCAGTGATTTTGTCAAATTTTTTGTGGGAATTACCACTGATAATATTTTGTGGGAAATTTGCATTATTTTAATAGTGTATGCAGTTTTTGGTATTTTATTTCTCTTTTTAAGAATCGGGATTAACAGAATAAACAAAATGAGTAATTGCACATCATTCAATGTGGTTTTAACTATGTTGATTTACACCCTTATTAGTATCAAAAAGGTGGAAAATCTGAGAGAGAGAGAGGTCGGATCTCTCTCTAAGCTCTCGGTGCGGTTAAGCAAGGCTTGCTAACCTGCACGGTTAGCAATGGCGAGGCAGAGGAGGAAGAATTCAGCAAAGGCAAATAACACAGAGCAATCAGAGAAACTAGATGAGGAAGATCAGAGGATCGTCACACCGGAAACAGGAATTCAGCAGAATTTAGAACCAGTGCAATTGTTCCATTGGATGAAAGGTACGGGGAGTGCACCAACAATTATGCATGGACACGAGCAGCATGAATCTCTGGAGAAAACAACAATCCAAGCTCCAACAGTTGCTTCAATTGCAATAACTCCGACAGATCTAGCAGACAATGAAACAGAAAAGGCGATGGCAGCTAGGAAACTGACATTCTCGACTGGACTTGAGAATAGAAAACCAACCCCAGCAGCAGTGATACAAGGTAATAGATCAATTCAGCAAGGATTGAAACTAAATTACTATCCTCCTACTGTTAAGGATGGGAGAAAAATTGTACGATTGAACATGATAGAGGTAGAGGAACAAACGAGGATATGGCAAACCAGCTTGATTGGGTATGTATTAGGAGGAACACCTCAATTTAAGGAGATGCTCAATTTTGTGTATGGTGTATGGCAATTTGTATCAACTCCTCAAGTTCTACTGCATGAAGAGAGCTATTTTGTTTTTAAATTCGATTGTGATGAAGACAGAGACCTGATTATGCAAAATGGACCTTATACATTTAATAATAGGCCTATGATTCTGAAAATTTGGGAGGCTGATTTTAAAATGAGCAAGGAATTGATGACAAATGTACCAGTGTGGGTAATATTTCTCGGGCTGCCTATACAGTATTGGACAGGAGAAAATTTGGGAAGAATTGCTAGTTCAATAGGAAAACCAATATGCACAGATAAGCTAACACCACAGGAAGCTCGAATTTCATATGCTCGAATGTTGATTGAAATGGACATATCCCAAGCATTACCTGAGGATATATGGATTGAAACCTCAAATGGAGAATTGAGACAACAACAACTGAAGTATGACTGGCATCCATCCTTTTGCCAGGATTGCCTTAGTGTAGGACATAACACAGGAGAATGCAAAAATCAGAAGCAAGGGAGACAAAAAGGAAGGAAAGGGGCAGCAGGAAGAAAAGAAACAAGGGAAGAAAGTTACTACAAAATGGATTGCCAAAGCTAAAGAGGAAACACAGAACAAGGTGACAATTGCTGAAGAAAACAAAGTGAATTCAAATAATGAAGATGAACAAAGACAGGAGGCTGATTTTCAGATAGCAAAATCAAAAGGAAAGCAGGTGCAAAAAGAGAGGGACACAGTGAGAAAGAATACAATGGTAGAAGCAATGCAAATTAGACTACAACATAACAGATTTACAGCATTAAGGATTCAGGAAAACAAGGATGCTAGCTCAGCAACAAATGGGGAAAGAGAACATGAAATTCAACCCCCATAATCATCTGTGCATGGAATATAAGAGGGCTGAATAAGCCCTATAAGCAGAAAAAGTTAAAATCTTATCTGCTTAAGAATAAAGTAACAATAATAGGGTATTTTGAAACTAGAGTAAAGCAATGGAATGAGAAAAAGGTAAAAAACAAAATGGGAAGTGAATGGGAAGTGAATACTAACTATCCTTATGCTCCTAATGGGAGAATATGGATCTTGTGGAAAAATCAACAGGTGAAAGTGAATATTGTACAAGCTGGGGCTCAAATTGTACATTGTGAGCTGAAAGACAGAAATTCAACACTCAAGTGTTGGATTACCTTTGTGTATGGACTCAATACAATAAATGAAAGGAAAGAAGTTTGGTCTCAACTAAAGCAAATCAGTACTGATATGGGGGAAGCATGGGTGATACTTGGAGATTTTAACACTATGTTATCTACAAGTGATAGGCTGAATGGTGCTCCTGTTCAATTGAATGAGGTGATTGATTTCCAAGAATGTGTCACTGGTATAGGGTTGGGGCTATTAAACAGGAAAGGGTGTTAGTGGTCTTGGTGTAATAAGAGAGAGGCTCATGATAGAATACATAGCAACATTGACTGGGCACTAGGGAACTACTCTTGGTTCCTACAATATGGATATATTAAGGCAGTGTATGATAATTATGGGGTTTCAGATCACTCCCCCATAGTTCTAACCACTGATGCAGCAAGGAACCACCTACCAAAACCATTCAGATTGTTAAATGTACTCCTACAGGAGGAAGAGTTTAAGAAGACAGTGCAGATAGTATGGGGTCACAGGGTAGATGGATACACAATGTATTCAATCTGGAGGAAATTGAAAATGCTGGGAAACAAGGTGAAAGAACTGAAAAAACATATAACTCTGTGGATGACAAGGTGAATAAATTGGAGGAAAGATTATCAGATATCCAACAGAAGCTAGATAAGGATTTATTCAATGAATCCTTGATCAGTGCAGAGAAAAAAGTATTAATACAGTTGGAGAAATGGCAAAATGTACAGGAAAAAGTGTATAGACATAAGTCAAGGGCAATATGGATCACAACAGGTGATTCAAATACAAAATTCTTTCATGGATACTTGAAATCAAGACAGGCTAAAAATAGAATATCAACCATTTACAAAGAAGATGGGCTGAAGTTGACTGATCCTGTACTGGTTAAGAAAGAATTCACTAGTTTCTTTGAGAAATTACTTGGAACAAAGGCAGTTGAACTACCTTGCCTTGATGTGAATATAGCTAGAAATGGTCCATGCTTGGAGAAGAAACATCAGCTGGAATTGATTAACACAGTAACAGAGGCAGAGATACTTCAGGGGTTGAAACAACTGCCTAGAGACAAGGCACCTGGTATAGATGGCTTCCCAGTGGAATTCTTCAGAGAGTATTGGCATATAGTTGGTACAGAGATGATCAAGGCAGTGATAGAGTTCTTCAACACAGGGAAATTACTGAGGGAAATATGTAGTGCTACACTCACATTGGTGCCAAAGGTAGCTAGTCCAACCTATGTAAAAGAGTTTAGGCCTATAGCTTGTTGTACTACTGTGTATAAAATTATAGCTAGGATTCTAACAACAAGACTAAAGTCAGTGGTGGATCATATAGTTGGACCAGCTCAATCAGCATTTATTGGGGGAAGAAGCATACTGGATAATGTGATCATTGCTCATGAACTGGTGAAAGGATACAACAAAAAATGAGTATCTCCAAGGTGCATTATTAAAATAGATATAAGAAAAGCCTATGATTCTGTTGAATGGCCTTTCCTACAGATAGTGCTACTGGAGTATGGGTTCCCTAGCAAGATAGTTCAATTGATCATGGAATGTGTAACAAATGCTAGTTACTCTATTATGGTTAATGGAGGTTTGACTAAAAGGTTTAAAGCAAAAAAGGGATTGAGGCAAGGGGATCCTATGTCCCCATACCTCTTTGTCTCAGTAATGGAATATCTCAGCAGAACCTTGAAGACACTCAAAGATGTCCTGGACTTCAATTTTCACCCAAGGTGTGCAAGGCTTAATCTCACTCATATTTATTTTGCAGATGACCTTATAATGTGTTGCAGAGCTGACAAGATATCAATCCAACTACTACTAGAAAAATTCAACCATTTCTCTAATGTGACAAGTCTTAAGGCCAACCTAGAGAAAAGTTCTATATATGTGGCTGGTGTGAGTCTGGACTTCAAGGAGATGATATGCTCAGAGTTTCAGTTTAAAAATGGAGACTCTGCCCTTCAAATACTTGGGGGTACCTCTGTCTTCCAGGAAGTTATCAATACATCAGTGTCTACCTCTGGTGGAGAAGATCACAAATAGAATAAAGTGCTGGACTTCAAAGTTGCTGTCATACAGTGGTAGATTGCAGCTGATAAAAAGTGTACTCTTTGAAATGCAAACATACTGGGGGCAGGTATTCATTATTCCAAATAAGATCATACAGTTAATCAATGATGTATGTAGAATCTTTCTATGGACAAGCAACTATAGCCCCTCAAAAAGAGCTCTAATTGCATGGTAAAGAGTATGTATGCCTACTTATGCAGGGGGATTAAATGTAATTAGTTTTGAATGGTGGAACAAGGCTGCTATATGCAAAATAATATGGGCAATACACATGAAAAAGGATGCACTTTGCATCAAATGGATACATGCTATGTACATAAAGAAGGAAGACTTTATGGAGATGCAAACACCAAGGCAAGCTAGTTGGCTAGTTAAGAAGATCTCTGATATTAGGGATTGGTACAAAAAGATAGAAGCAGTTGCAAACATAGATAAATTTTGTGTGAAAGACAAATTCAGCATTCACAAGATGTATACTCTATCACAACCTAAGTACCCTAAGGTTGAATGGAAAGCATTGACACTGGGAAATGGTATATCTAGGCACAACTTTATCCTGTGGTTAGCCTTAAATCACAGACTGACTACTGTGGATCGACTTGCAAAATAGGGGATTCAAGCTGATCAAGATTGTGTATTATGTAAGAGAAGAGAGACTGAAACTATGGAACACATATACTTTAAATGTCAATATGCAAAGTATATTTGGAGCAAGCTGCTGGTTTGGATGGGAGAAAATCACCAAATAGGCACATGGCTTGAAGAGGTTACGAGTTACCTGGATGAGTAAAAGAGCAAGAAGTGGTCGAGCCCAAAACAACATGCTGATCTTCTTGTTTGCAGCAGTAATATATCAAGTATGGACAGAAAGAAATATGAGAAGATTTCAAGGGAAGGAGAAGGAAGCAGAGCGAAAGGGTCGAGACATTGTCCTCCAAGTTCATATCAAAGGACAACAAAATGCGAAGTGGAAGAAGAGACTTGAGCAGCTGAATAGTTTTCCATAGGAGTCTGTTTTTAGTTGCTATTGTTGCTAAATGAGTCAAAAGTAGTTTCCAAAAAAGTAGTTAAAGTAGTTATATTGATGTAATGAGTCTAACTCTCGAGTCCTAAAGAGTTAGAGGCATTGTATAATTGTTTCTTGGTTAAATAAAATTTATTTTTGACCAAAAAGACATATCAAAAAGGTCACATTAAGCTTTATATATGTACTAGTCATTCTGCACGTGCGTTGCACGTATATATCGAATTATATAGTCATGATTTTATAAAATAATATTATTAAATGTATATTTGAGTAAATAATTATACATAAAATAAAGCACAATAAAGAGAAAGAGTTCTAAAATTAGGGGAAAGAAAATAAAGAAAGATGAATAACAGTACTTCTTCAACGTCAAAAAATTGACAAGATGATTTGTTATTAAGAATGCTGAGAAATCCCTTTATTTAAAATGTGACTTTTGATTTAAAACCACCAATGATTAAAGCATAATACATACAGGGGTAAATCTAAGTAGTAAAGAGTGAATTCACATGAATTCATGTCTCCTCCTTCTACTATGTATTCACACTATTATTCTTCAAAGTAATTATATAAATAAACATGTGGGAACCCATGCTCAAGTGAGCATTTTGGTTTAATGGTAGTGCGATATTTTAAATTTAAAAATGCTTACATTTATTTATTTTTACTTTTTCTTTCTTGATTAAACTACTTCGGCCAATCTTAAAAGGGAAAGCTTTCAATAAAATATTTTTTTAAAAATGGCTTTCAGCTAGATATATAAATATAAGGAAGTTAAAATTATAACCAATTATGCAATTACTGATAGCTTTAGAGTATGCAAAGTTGTAAAATCATCTAGGACATGAATAATAACAACAATAATAATAATAATAATAATAATAATAATAATAATAATAATAATAATAATAATAATAATAATAATAATAATAATAATAATAATAATAATAATAATAATCATCAAAGTATTTGTTTCAGTGCTTGCCCAAATGAGTCATAAAAAGTTCAACCGCATGGCTTACTAATAAAATTTCAATCAAGAAGGGATATACAATTAATCCTAAATTCTCTCTATGAGTCAACCTGAATACCGAATATCTGAATTTTCATATCCTTGGAAGCCTTAAGCCATCGAACCAAAATGTGTTATCACATAGTAGAATCTCTTAAATATTTCGATCACCTTGCCCTATGTGGGAAAGAACGAATACAACCTTCATATTTCACTTCTCAAATGCCTCCTCATCTACAAATTTGCCATTTGCCACAAGCCTTGTGATGGTAAAGAGGAACGTCATAAATCCTCTATTAGGAAGTAATACATAATCAATTCTATCTTTTCTCTCTACAAATCACCTGAGACAAATAAAAAGTCTTGTTTGCCATGTACACTTTGATCTTAAGATTATATTTTAAATTACAAGAAATATTTTTGGAATATGTTTCTCAATTCTTCGAGGGAACGAAAGTTGATTGGTTGAAGCTTCATGACGAACTATTTGCAATACAAAATTTATTCTAACTTTTCACATTGTTATTAATTCAATGAACGAAATAACCGTCGATGGCTCAGTAGACCAACATAAATGATGGATTGAACAATAGGTTCTATATTTACATTAAAATTCATATTTTTAGCTATATTATCATGACTAGTAATCGTACCCGCGCGATGCGCGGTCAATATTAAAAAAGAATGGCCATAAGGCCACCCTGCATAAGTTACACGAAATGTCCATTTAAGGAAGGATGTGACTGAATCAAGTACTTTAGATACAGAGCATGAATTTATATGTAAATAGTTATTAAAATTGTAATACATGGAAGGTTTGATTCCATAATTTTGAAAATACATTGAGTCCGTTGAATTTAGTTATAAATTCACCTTTGTCTTCAATAGTCGCACAACATTATATCCATAATCTGTATACTTCATTGTTATGCATGTGTTTCTCAAGTCTTTACACATATTAAGTAATTATAACCACTTGATGTGTTGTGAAAATTAATATTCATACTCACCAACAATGTCATATATTCATAAAGCTTTAGAAAAGATCATGGGGGAGCAATTACATGAATTTTCTATGTAAAATATTCATATCCCAACTCAAATTAAATTGCCTTTGTGCAATTCTAATGAAATAACGCATTTTTTCTTAAGAGTTAATTGTCTGTAATTTTATTCTTATATTGAGTTCACAATTCAACTTAAATAATGAAAATCATAAAAGTTAATGTGATTACAGTTTTATCCAACATAAAATGCTCTTATACTAATAATAAAAAAATGATAGAAAATCAATCAAGAAAAGTGATTAGAAAAAATCAATCAACACACAATCGCTTCATTGACCCTTGAGAATTACCCTTGATTAGAACTTTTTTACTTTTTAAAACAAATTCTATAAAGGATCACCCTAACTTACTTTTGGTCCAAAACTCAAAAGGCATGCAAAAGCATTATCTAGGAAATTTCATGACCGACCCTACGTAAAGGCATACAAAACTCTGCATTGTATTCTTCGGTCAATCAAGAGACAATAAGAAAATCAGAAAGAATTATGTAATACTTTACATTATCTATGCAATTAAGCTATTAAATTGAACGTAACCCAGCTGGTATTCCAAAAAGAGTAATGTAAACATGAAAACGTTAGATCATAGAACACTTCTTTTTTATTAAAAAAAAATAAAAATACTACAAGCCAAAATCAAATTACATTTAAAAAAACTAAAAAATTCAACAATTAAAGAAATAAAGGACGGAGTAAAGGGACACTACAAGTTGTAAATATGGTAAGGTACACAAGCAAATATGAAGACAATTACATATTACTTGACGATATACGATTTACAGGTAAATTAGGGTCGATGCTTTACACCTTATGATTAAAATAACATATAAAGATTGTTTGCCCATTATATCGCGGAAAGAGATGGATCTGTATTGTTCTTAATCATGTGGAATTGATATGGGTTTGCAACTTAAGTAAGACACAAATTTATTAGTATTAGAATTACATGCAAACAGAAAAAGATGTTGAGTCTTATAGTTCTGTCCAACAGCTAAACTTTTAGGAATAACCCGGAAGTAATTATCCTAAAGGTAATAATATAGAATAACGTGTAGAGTTATGTCCTATAACTAATAAGATTATAAGGTTAATATTTCGAATTCCGGTTATGTCCTTTTATTATGAGTTATTGTACTTAATATTATAAGGTTATTTTTGAAAACAAACATTATATTCATGCTTTTATAATAACTAGTTTTACGGTACGCGCGATGCGCGTGGATCCTATCTTAATGAGTATAAATTTTTTAAATAATAGTATTGACTATTGAATTATAAAATAAAACTGTAAGTTCCTAAAGATGGTCATGTCTATTTGTTGTGTATAACTAACTCATTAATTGAAGAAATTATCTCAGAAGTCCTCAATTATCAATAATTCAACTTAACATTTATTCCAGGTTTGTAATTTCATAATTTTAATTTCACGATAAGAAATTTAAAAATCTGAATAATCTTGAAGGATACAACTAATAATATATAAGTAGGCAACTAATAATTTACGAACTTTAAATAAACACAAAATCAAAGTACAATAATAAAAATAAAAAAAGATATTAAAAAAAAAAAGCAAGCTAGTAAGAGAATCTAGTATTGAAATCTAGCTAATGAACCCACTCGTATTTAGCTAAATGTATAATCGATTAAAAACTGAAAGATCTCATAAATTATCTTGTTATTGTTGTTCCTACTATTGATTTCTTTTTAACAATCTGCATATCTGTAATAGTTTATTTAAAGCTTTAAAAAGTTAAAAGTATAATATTGAATAATTTCATTGATATTGTAGTCTTGTATATTTTTAAAAAGTGAACTATCATGTTATTTTTCAAGAACCCGTACCTCTTCTTTCTTAAATATGTTATTTTTCCTTTACCTATTTATTATCCTTTATATATAATTTATTAAGTGTAAAACATATACAAAGTGAAATCTAATAAAGGTATAATATTTTAACTTTTACATATTTCAAATTGGAAATAATTAAAAAGTAAATTCTAATTAATCTTCATATTTCAAATTGGAAACAATTAAAAAGTAAGTTCTAATTAATTTTAAACTCCTAAATATTAAACATGTAACAAAATGACTATTAAATGAAGTGTTTATTATGATATTTAATTTTTATGATAAAGATCAAGTTTAAAATAAAAATAAAAAGGTTAGTTTTAAATTCTAGTCTTTCATTTTAGGTAATTATTTCATTAATAATATTTTATTGGATGGTAATATGTACTCACGTTTTTTGATTTATTCAATATATCATAATGGCTAAAGGCTAAAAATTAGGAGTTCTTATTTACTTTAATAAGAAAATATTTAATAGCCAAAATTTTAGGTATTTAAGTGTCATAATATTAGGAAAATAACTTAAATTACAATTGTGTCCAATATAAAATATATTTTAGAGGGTAAAAAAGGCGAACGACATTTCGCTAAAGGCCTTCGTGCTTTTAATATAGTATATAGATTTATATTTTTCTTAGCTTTACTTATTTTTAAATACTAGTATCTATGAACGTGCGTTGCACGTTAATAATGGCACGTGATGATTTGAACACTTAAATCATATAAAATATTATTAAATTAGCATAATACGTGAATTCAAAATGAAAGGACAATATTAGAACTTACACAAATGATCAATTTAGTCACGTTAGTTAGATAATTATATATTACATTTAAAAGTATTTGATGTGATGGGCATCTTACTGTACACGTCTTTGTAGATGATATTTTTTTGTTTATGTTTCCTTCTAATGCTTTGGTTGCTCTGCCATAACCAGAACTCTTATTGTACAATATTGATATTCCTCTTGAAAGTGCAACATATAATTGTTCGTGCAAGAAAATATATAGCAATAAATATAGTCTAATATTTAGGATGTTTGTCCTTGTACTTTATTTATCATAATTATAAAATATAAACATACCTTAAATTAGTTTCACATAAATTTAAAAGGATAGTCTTTATTTTCGGAAGACGAAAGTTTAATTCTAGGATAAAAATATACTTAGAAGTATATAGACCGGTATCATAACTTTTCCATATATTACGTTATTGTCAAAACTTCTATATACTATCTATATGCCATTACATAAGCTATTCGGCGGATCTAAGTTTT
>MU767830.1:37083-56901 GCA_026770625.1 Nicotiana glauca
TTCCACCGTGCGAATACATGCACACATTTGATACCCAATCATTCCACGACAGATACTCAATATTTACCTGTGCTACCAAGCAAACCCGAATACCACTAGTGGACCCAACAAGAACATGCCACAATACTACTGAAATATAATCAGTTTAATCACATTACCTTTTTCTGAGGCACATACTCACGTAAAATCACTTCCACTTAGCAATACCATCTTCCCTAATCATCTGAAGCTCTCTTATCTAATCTCTTAGGAGGAATCACTACACATCCCATGCTCTGCATGACATATACAGGTCTTGTTCAAATTCTTACAATACTGACACGACGGATGAGACCTGTACACATTCATAACTACTACCGAAACAACAATTCATTAGTTCTATACTCTTGGCAAGAACTATCACCTCATTCTGAGCCAAACAATGGTCTTAGCTCTTTAATTTACTTCACATACTCAGATTGCACTGATCTCAAATTCAATGATCTCGTCTCACCCAGTACGAACTGCTCGGGCAATAAGCCACTCCAGACATAATTATAAGTTGCATATGATGCCCCAATGTGCCAATAGGCTACCATTCGAACGCAATACAAAAGAAAACAAGCTCTGGAAGGAATTACCAAATCCTACGCACTAATACAGACTTTCCTTGGAAGACAGGAAGCAAGGCATACAAAGATAGCATATAGAAAACTATACTCGATTTTACACTGTTGTGGCGTGCAACCCGATCCAGATAACATACCCATGGCGGTGTGCCACCCGATCCACACATAGATCTCACATAAGGAGATACACATCGAGCCAAGTCTGCTCATTATAACCAAATACCGAATATCAGTCATAAGCATGCTAAGTTCGTAATATCATCCCTGAGGGATATTTAGCGTTATAAACTACAAAACTCAAGCACAACTGAGGTGCAATATACAAATATGAATTTCAAGATCCAAGTTGCTCAAGTAACATCATTCCTACGCAGATTCTCAACACATAAGCAATTTCTCGAGCCATTTCACAAATCACACGGCGTAATGCATCACTACGCGAGGTATCTGACGATGAAGCATCAACCTAACTACTCTTCCATGAGGACCGCGTTACAAAAATGCACACATCTGGCCTGATATAGATCCATTATTCACATTAAGTCCATCCAATGACTTCAAGCTGATTTTGATCACAATGAACTAGTCTGATAACCTTTCAAAGGTCCATAATAACTCCCATTTTTCTCATAACACACAAGAACAACCATCACAATCGGGGTAATCCTCTCTAGTTCACAACCCAATAGGCCAAGTGCCCTCCAGGCATGGATTCCTCAATTTAACGACACCATCACAACCTTCACACTTGGTTTACATCTTTAATCAGTCAAGTAACTACATGCCACACTTATATAATCTTCTAGTGGGACACACTTCCAAACCACCGGTCGCACTAACGCTGAAGAGCAATCAAGAATCATTAGCCAGGACGCAAAACCCTTTTTACAAAACACCGATCTTAGGTGACGTTGAAGACAATGCCAACTTACCGCAAACATGGAAACTTATCTCCTGCTTATCTGAGCTCATGACATCTTGTCAAAAAATTTCCTTCACTCGTACCATTCTCGGACTAATTTCCACAACCAGAACTGATTAACCGGCATGCATCAAATCAGAACTAACATAGTACATAACCACACAACCCGCTAATCAATAGCAAGCTCCCCAACTTGGCTCGAAGCCATATATCACAACACACTATACTCATAACGCATATGCTCCATTGCTGTCGTAATACCATAGTGATATTAAACTCATTTTTTTCATAAGCTTGTGGAAACACAAATCACCTGGAATTTTCAACTCTTTCGCATTATCCTGCATTCACTCACATAACCCGTCAAGCCCACTCTCTAGGCGACCAAATTTTTTCTAAGTCCCAAATTTTTCAAAAATTTCGGCAGAGTCTCCTTTGTAATTGGGCCTATCCACCTGCCAGAGAATCACCAAAATCATCCTAACAAAACATCCAAAATTTGACAAAGTATCACAATGTATATCAATTACATTAACCTCAATATTACATGTCTTATATAATCAAAATTGATACATGGACATGCGTTGCACTATTAAAATCATAACACATAGAAAATACCTTTTGATCCTCCATTATTGGGCTATTCGACCGAGTAAGAACATATTCTTTACTTAATGTTTTCGACCTTCAAGGCGTGCTCCTCGACATAGATTTCGTCATAATACATTTACAGAAGCGATCTTAGCTCCCAGACTTATCTAAGTAGTATGACAAATGGTTTCCCCTTATAAGCCAATTACCCATTAGCTTTACCTTTACTCCAAGTTTTTGTATACCTTCCACTATCATACACACTACTCAGTACCAACATACTCATTACGTAGCTACCCAGCCGCCATTCCCACAATTAGGGATAATACTGAACATATAAGTTCGTAACACCAGCTTACAAAATCAGCACCTTGGTGCTCAAGCCATAACCAAAGATTCGGCCTCAAGTACTCCAGACTGGCCCAACATCAAACTCACAGAGATTACATCTCGTCCCCCCTAGATCGGGGAATCACAAGCCATCAAGGCACATATACTACTGAGCGCTCACGTGCGCATACAGACGTGTGGAAGGAATTTCAAGAGTTATATCTCAAGCTGAATCAAGTACGCACGATAAGAATTCCAAGAAAGTGAAGTTTTCCTAAAGGTTCTATAGCCTCTCGAGGATAAATACAAATGTCTCCGTACCGATACGCGAGACTCTACTAAACCTGCTCATGACTCGTGAGACCTAGTAACCTAGGCTCTGATACCAACTTGTCATGACCCAAATCCCAAACTCGGTCGTGATGGCGCCTCTCGTGAAGACAAGGCCAGCCAACAAAAAAACAAACGATTCCTTTTAATAGTTATTTAACATTTATAAAACTAAAACATGATTAGCATAATTAAAAGTGCAGAAAACAACAATAATAACAGGGAACCATCCCAACACAGCCCGACATCGGGGTGTCACCAGTCATGAGCTACTACAGAGTTCACTAAAGTACTACAAGTCCGGAAATAGGAACAAAGTCTGAAAGTAATATGAACAACATAAAATAAGGGAGAAGATCCGGTGTCGCGGACGCTAGCGGTCACCTGGCTCAGCTATGATAACAAATCTTCAGTCAGCTCAAAACCCGCTACCGGGTGGTCAAGTACCTGCATCTGCACACGAGGTGCAGGGAGTAAAGTGAGTACTTCCAACTCAGTGATAATAAGAGTAAATAATAACTGAGCGGCAAAAAATTACGTAAGAGCACACCAGCATGCAATACGAGACAGCACAACTCTTTTGAAGGAAACAGTAAGTCCGGGAAAAATCCTTTTTAAAAATATCCAGCTCAGTTTAAAACTTCTTTTAGAAATGATCTTTTCAACGGTCGCAAATATATTTTCAAAATAATTTGTGACACTATGCACAGAAATCTGCCCCTCGCGCAATATCCTTGTTCCGGGTCAGCCACTCGGGCCCCCAACGGTCAATGATCAGATAGTACCACCACAGTAGATAAATATCTCAAGAAATATCACAATAACAACAAACAATGAACAAATGCATGAATGCAATGCAATGCATATGATGGTACATTCCAGTACCCACTGCGGCGTGCAGCCCGAGCCATCCATATTTATTTATCGTCGACGGCGCTCACTGGGGATGTGTACAGACTCCGGAGGGGCTCCTACAGCCCAAGCGCAATATCTTGGTTAGTCATTGTTACCTGACCGGTCAGCCATTATTACCTGACCAATTTACATTATACAGTGCCTTTGTTACCATTGTTTCAAGTCACATTATACAGTGTAATCGTTATCACTGTTTTAAGTTACATCATACAGTGTCATTGTTACCACTGTTTCAAATTATTGCTCGGTCCAGAAAACAATATAAGCCCCTTGGGCATTTATAAAACAGTAGTTCTCAGGCCAAAATAACACTTAAAATATCAATTGAGTTTCCAAAACTTAGAAATATGGCTGAGTTTGCAAAACAGTATTCAAAACCTTGGTTTGAGACCGTATGATATGCAAATTATGCTAAAACAGTAATATCAATCCAAGAAGGATTCTGCAAACCGGCACAAGGCCCCAAACATGGCAATCAGCCCAAATTATAATGATAACAAGTAATTTCAGTCAAATACGCATTAAAATCAACAACCAGGACGGACCGAGTCACAATCCCCTACGGTGCTCTACCCCACACTCATATCCGGCATGCAAGTCAACTTAATACGCCACTATGATGTGCAAATCCGGGGTTTCAAACCCTCAGAATATCATTTACAAGTATTACTCACCTCTAGCCTGCCCAAAGTCTAGCTCGCTACGCCCTTGCCTCTCAAATTGGTCTCCTCGTGCGTCGAATCTGACCAAAAATCACACAAACATCGATGAAGTTCGATTTCTAAAAGACGGAGTTATAACCTATATATATCTTAAATTCGCCCCTTAATGATACTACAATGATCCAATACAGTTATGTAACTTCAATATACAATACAACATTCAATAGGGCCAATATTAGTAATAAATCCCATAACTTATGCCATTTAGGCATATTATCAAACATCTTGTAGGCATAGATATTTACACCTCATGACTATAGTATTGGTTCCTCCAACTATCACCATTAACCAACAATTCATCTCACTATCATTCTTTAGCAATTTATACTCCTAACATCACGTGTGTGATCAACCATTCACACCCAAACCAACAAAATTCCATCAAATATACACATTTAAATCCCTACCATGTTCATGTATTTAAATTGGGAATTTATGGTCTCCAATCACTATACCATAAGTTGTAATACATGATTCATACTCATAATTCCATAATAACTCCATATATGTAAGTCTAAGGTGTAGGTTTACCTCTTGTAGACCAAATCTTGAAAGACAACTTTGGGGTGTTCTTGAGATTTTGAAGAAATCCTATGAAATCCAATCAAAAATCATGTTGTAACTAGTGATTGAGAAGTGAAATCACCATGAAAACACACTTAAAAGCTTACCTTAGGAGTGCAATTGGATCCCTTGGTCGAATTGGGGGTGTTGGGGAAGCCCTAGGCTTGAGAAATGACTCAAGTTCTGTCATTTCCCGTCCTTAGATATATTTAGAGGCCTGCTACTAGCGCGGCCGCGCACCTGGGCGTGCATCTGGGTGCGCTAGTTTGCCCAGCGTTCTGTCTTGGGCGCGCACATTTTAGCGCGGGCGCGCATCTGGGCGCGCTAGTGACACATGCGCAGTAAAATGGTCATAACTTTCTATATACACATTCAAATGATGAACGGTTTGATGCGTTGGAAACTAGACTCAAAGAGATTTAATTTTATAGTTTATGGGTCACACAACTCCTTATATAGCGGGAGATATGATCGTTTAAAGTAAGATCTTGTGCACACTCATTTTCAATTTCGTCTATTATGAAATTTTCCAACTTCAAAAGTTCCCGTTAGCCATACGAAATCAGCCCGAGGCCCCCGGGACCTCAATCAAAATTGCCAACACCTCCTAAAACATTATACAAACTTGTTCCAATCATAAAAACACATCCAACAACACTAAAACCATCAAATTTCCTCAAATCAAAGTCTAAGTTCAACCAAAACTTCCGAAACTTGCATTCGATCAAAAATCCGACCAAACGATGTCCGAATGACCTGAAATTTTGCACACATATCCAAAATCACCTAAAGAAGCTACATCGACTCTCGGAATTCCATTTCGACCCTCAGTTCAAAATCTCACCTATCAACCAGAATTCGCCAAAACTCAAACTTCGCCAATTCAAGCCTAACTGTACACCGGACCTCCAAATTCAATTCCGATCGCGCTTCTAAGTCATAAATCATCCCCCGGAGCTAACCAAATCGCCGGAATTCACATCCGAACCCTCTAACTAAATAGTTAACTTCCAGTTGACTTTTTCAAAATAAGCTTCTCTTTAAGAGGTTAAGTGTCTCATTTCCATCTAAAACCAATCCAATTCTACCCGATCACCTCAAATACTAATATTGAAACATAGAGAAGCATATTGTGGGGGAAACCCGGCGGTAACTCATAAGACGACGGGTCGGGTCATCACACATAGACCAATTATAGATCTGAAGTTATTATTATTAACTAGGTTTAACCCCTCATTGTATAAAATTAATTAGTTTAACCAAAGGTTTATATTTTTTTTATCAGATAATTTGGCACCGACTGTGGGGATTTCCTAGTTAAAATTATATTTTCTTCTAGATCCATAAATAAAAAAATAGGGCAACCTTTTTCTACGCACGGATTTAACATGGCAGGTAACGGAGAAGAAAGGATGAAGGCAGTGGCTGATCTCACCGCCAACCTTTTAAACAACATCAAAACGGAGGGTGAAGATGTAACACCAAATGCTTCTCCCAGGCGAATTGGTTCACCACTTCCTCATGGTAGTATTACAACGTCCCACGGTAAAGGAGCTTTCGCGTCCACAACGGAAGAGGCGCCACCGGCAGTGAAGAAGCTGCTTGAGGCTTGGCTGACAAATACGTTGACCAGCATCCTTGACAAACTCGCCCAAAAGGCAATAAGAGAAAATGCAAGGATTTGTGTAGCACCAATAACGGTCGAGTGGCATGACTCTCCTTCCCCATAACAGATATCACTCACAATGTTAATAATGCAGGTGACGACACCCTCACAGACATTTTAAAGACGATGGGAGAAATGGAAAATGAGAACAAAATGCTTCGAGACCCAATGAAAGAGCATCAAGAAAGGGTAGACAATACCGGGCGCCCCAAAACTGTTATCCAAAAGAGATGACGACCGGTTTGTTGAACAATTATACAGTGATGAAGCCGCCCCACATGTCATACCTAAAACATTCAAAATGCCGCAGTACCTAAAATATACGACAATGCGACCGACCCTGAGGATCATGTGACTAATTAAGTCATTGTGACGACCCGACCCGTCGTCTTAGGAGTTACCGCCTTGTTTCTCCCATTTTATGCTTCATGTTTCATTATCAGTATTTGGTGTGTTAGAGTTGAATTGGATTGGTTTTGGTAGGAAATGAGACACTTAGTCTCTTTACGGAAGGTCTGGTTTGGAAAAGTCAACCGGATGTTGACTTATGAGTTAGAAAGCTCGGATGTGATTTTTGGTGATTCGGTTAGCTTCGGGAAGTGATTTGTGACTTAGGAGTGTGATCGGAAGTGATTTTGGAGTTCCGGTTTAGAATTAGGCTTGAATTGGCGAAGTTAGCATTTTTAGCAATTTTCGGTTGATAGCTGAGATTTTGATCCGAGGGTCGGAATGGAATTCTGAGAGTTTCAGTAGCTTCGTTAGGTGATTTGAGGTGTGTGCGCAAAATTTCAGATGATTCGGAGGTGGTTTGGTTGGGTTTTTGATAGAATGCGAGTTTCGGAAGAATTTGAAAAACTTAGGCTTGGATTTAATGTAATTTGATGGTTTTTCGTGGTATTTTGATGATTGGAGCAAGTTTGAATAAGGTATTGGATCATGTTTGCATTTTTGGTTGAGGTCCGGGGGGCCTCGGGGTGAGTTCGGATGGTTAAACGAAGAGTTTTGGAAATTTTTGCATGGTAAATGGGTTGCTGATATCTGGTATCTTCGCACTTGCGGTTATGGGACCGCAGGTGCGGCCACGCAGAAGGGGACAAGAAGGTCGCAGAAGCAAAAATGGACTCAGGGCAGGCTCCGCAGAAGCGGAAGTGAGGACCGCAGAAGCGGCCGGGGATTTTAAAGAGGAAACCGTAGAAGCGGTGTAGTGCCCGCAGAAGCGGTCCTGCATCAGCGGAAATGGGACGGCAGATGCGAGATGACTGGGCAGAGTATTAAATTAGTCTTCTTCTCGAATTTTTGAAAGAGTAACATATTGCACATCGGACTTGGAGAGTTTTTGGGTGATTTTGAAGAGGGTTTCGAGAGCTTTGATCAGGTATGAATTCTTGGACTTAGAACATGATTTTATGGTGTAAATACATGGATTAGAACTGAAAACTCAAGGAATTAAAGATAAAAAATCGTGGTTTAGGACTTGAACCTAAGAGAGCTTAAATTAGGGATTTGAGGGGTCAAATGAGCCCCGATTCTGGTAATTTTGATATGTATAGACTCGTGGCGAAATAAGAAACCCGTTGATGTGAAAATTT
Organism: Nicotiana glauca; assembly: GCA_026770625.1. Taxonomy (NCBI): domain Eukaryota; kingdom Viridiplantae; phylum Streptophyta; class Magnoliopsida; order Solanales; family Solanaceae; genus Nicotiana; species Nicotiana glauca. The sequence goes on from MU767830.1 coordinate 45,321, forward strand.
CTCATATTTAAGAAGTGGTCCTGGGGCTCGGGTTTTGGTAATTTCTGGATTTGTGCCTGTTATTGATTGTTTCCGCTTGGGCTTTGTTCCCTTAGCATATTGTGATGTATTCGCTCTGATTTTAGTTAGATTTGACGCGTGTGGAGGCCGATTTGAGGAGCAAAGGCGTCGCGAGCTAGAGATTTCACCGGATCGAGGTGAGTAATGATTGTACATGATATCCTAAGGGTTTGAAACCCTGGATTTGCACACCGTAGTGCTATATTAAGGTGACTTGCACGTCGGATAGCGAGCATGGGGTAGAGCACCGTTGGGAATTATGACTTGGTCCGTCCCGAATGTTGATTTTACCGCGTATTTAACTGAAACTTATTTGATATTATCGTGATTTGGGTTGATTGCCATATTTGAGCTTCGTGCCAATTATTTGAAACCTTCGTGGATTTTATCACTATTCCTCACTATTTGACATACTACTTGAACTCAGTCCTGTTGATTATATTGTTTTACAAACTCAGTCGTTTTAATTGAACTTTAAGACTTAAATGATATTTTCCACTGTTATTTGGGTTGAGTACTACTATTTTGTTGATGCCCGAGGGGCTTATGATATTTTCTGGACTGAGTGAGGCCGAAGGCCATATGTGAGGATATGTTGAGTGATGCGAGGAGGCTTTTAGGTCTCGAGTGTATTGTAAGGAGGCTTTCAGGCCTCGAGTATATTGTGAGGAGGCTTTCGGGCCTCGCGTGTATTGTGAGGAGGCTTTCAGGCCTCGAGTGTATTGTGAGGAGGATTTCAGGCCTCGAGTGTTATGTGAGGAGGCTTTCAGGCCTCGAGTGTGATGTGAGAAGGCTTTCAGGCCTTATTTTATATGCCACGAGGTGTCTTGATAATACGCTTGGGCCGTAAGGGGCCCCTCCAGGAGTCTGCACACCCTCAGTGAGCGCCGTTGACGATTGCACGCCGCAGCGACATATGGATCGGGCTGCACGCCGCAGCAGTTACTACATGATACTGTTTTGAGAGTGATCTGAGAGAGAGAGCCTAAGGGGTTGAGAGTGTTGTTGAGAGTGGGCCCGAGGGGCTGGTACTATTTTGAGATATTGCCCGAGGAGTGGACTTTTATGTGCTCATCTTGCATACTTATTTGCCTTTTTACTTGTTATACTGTGGTATTTGTGCCCGAGGGATAGATTTTCTGTGCTTATCAACACTAACTGTTTTGAAATCATTTACGTAATTATTGAAAAGATCATTTTCACAAGAGATTTGAACTGAGCCAAGGTATTTTTAAAGATTTCACAGATTTTACTGTTTTCTCAGAAAATTGTACCCGGCTTCTATACAGCATGTTGGTTGCTTTACGTGATTTCTTGTTGCTCAGTTATTATTTACCTTTATTACTCACTGAGTTGGAGTACTCACTTTACTCTCTGCACCTCGCATGCAATTGCAGGTATTTATTCACCCGGTAGCGGGTATTGGCTGCGTGGAGGCAGAGTTGTAGAGGTTTTAGCGAGGTGACTGCCAGCGTTCGCAGCACCACTGTCTTTCTATGTTATTCATTATTCTCGTTCAATGTATTTCTAGACTTTTAAAGGGGGAATTACATTCTCATAGATGATCATGACTTGTGACACCCCGATTAGGGTTGTGTTGGGTTGTAAATTTCGTTAATTAATATCATTAAGTCATATTTTTGCTAATTATTTATGCTTAACTATTTTGAAAGAGACTAGTTGGATTAGTTGGCTGGCCTCATCTTCACGAGAGGCGCCCTCACGACCAGTGCGGGGTTTAGGTTGTGACAAGTTGGTATCAGAGCCTGGGTTACTAGGTTTCACGAGTCATAAGCAGGTTTAGTAGAGTCTCACGGATCGGTACGGAGATGTCTGTATTTATCCTCGAGAGGCTGCGGAACCTTTAGGAAAACTTCACCTTCATGAATTTTTATCGTGCATCCTTTATTCAGCTTGAAAAGAAACTTTTGAAATTCCTTCCACGTGTTCTTATGCGCGCATGAGCGCTCAATATCAGATATGCCTTGATGGCTTGTGATTCCCCGATCAAGGGGCTAGATGTGATCTCTGTGAGTTTGATGTTGGGCCAGTCTGGAGGACATGAGACTAGATCTTTGCCTATGGCTTTAGCACCGAGGTGCTGATTGTGTGAGCAAGTATTTTGAACTCATACATTCGGTATTGTCTCTATTAGTGGAAGTGATGGCTGAATAGCCATGTGATGAGTATGTTAGTACTGCGAGATATATTTATGTGACTTGGAAGTGACGATGAAGGTCTGCTAGATGATAGAAGAACTATTAAGTGTTTGATTTCCATTGTGACTGGATGTGTAGCCCCGAGTTATGGGCATGTGAAGAATCTTTTCATGTCTCCTAGTTGGGAGTGAAGTAAATTTCATGTTGCGATATGAGTCCAGACTCAGGCAGATCAATTAATTGCGTAATGCTTGTGGCGGTGAAAGGGATACAGAAATGGTAGTTGGAGGCAAAACGGGTGGGTCATCTCCTGCGGAGTGTCTTAAGGTTGTGTGATCATTATGTTATCTATTAGAAGGTCTCATTTGCAATTGAAGAACATGTGTTGACATATAAATTGGATCGCCTAGAGAGTGGGCTTAACTGTGTGTGGGTGAATGCTAAATGATTTGTGTTTCCACAAGTTTATGAAGGATTGAGTTTAGTCTCAATATGGTATTAAGGCACCAATGGAGTATATCCGTTATGAGTTGTTGGGAGTGTTTTGATCTATGGATTCACGCCAAGTTGGGGAGTTTGTTATTGATTAGCTAATTGTACGGTCATGTGCTATGTTGGCTCTGGCTCGAGGCATGCTGGCGAACCAGTTCTGGTTGCAGAAATTGAGCCGAGGATGGCACGAGAGAAGTAAAATTTTGACAAAGGTTATATGGTGCTTTTTAGATGTGTAAGAATCAGAGGATGTCTTTAGCTGTTGTTGGTAATGAATGCTCGGTACATGGAGCAGGAAGATGTATGTTTGTATTGGGATGAGGTCATATCCTGCAGTGTCAGAGTGCTAATGAGGCACAAGTGGTTAAGTTCGTTTGATTAGGTAAATTGTAGCCCGAATAAGAAGTAAATAACTCTCGAGAATGGTTTCAATGTGTTCAAGATTCTACATGTAATAATCAGGTGTCTTAAGGTTGTGTATGTGGTTAGAGACTGTGTTTTCATTGGGAAAGGTCAAGACTTGTGGTATTTTTATGATTATTATGGGATTCTATGTATCAGTATCTGGAAAGTAAAGGTAACTGATTTAGATTCGCGGGAAGTTCTCCAGAGAAAAGTATTTTGGAAGGTGGTGTTTCTGGGAATATTTGAGAGAGGATTCAGTGACTTATGGGTCTTAGATAGTGTGGCCTTGTGCGTGGGTCTCGTGTAGTGAGCCTGGGTTGAAGAACTATGGTGCTACAGCAAGGGGGATCTCAAGTTGATTATAAACCAGGAGGGAATTAGATAGATGTAATAGCTTGATAGTAGACCGAATCGGTACGGTAAGGATATGATTAATTCTTCGAATGTGTTCGAGGTAATGAGCCTTTACAAGTATTTTGTAGCAATGCTCTTGGGTTTTGATGGCTTGCTTAGCTTGGTCGAGTTAAAAGGATTACGTCCTGGCAGCTTAATTTATGCAAACGGAAATGAGAGAGTTCTTGTTGATTTCTACCGTGGTTGAAGAGGTGCATTTCTACAAATATGAGAGACATGGAGTGTGTAATGATTTTCTTCTAGATGGGATCAATGGAAGTTCTTGACTAGTTGAGTGCGTCGATGTCTACGGCACGGAAGGGAGATAAAAGTTTTCATGTTATCCTTGGATGGTATGATATATGTGGTATGTTGTAGAGGACCGAGACTGGCATATGCGAGGTTTCACTTTAGTTCTGGAAAGAAGTTCATAAAACTCTTAGACAACGGGTAGCCTCAGATAATCAAGGAAAATGGTACTGCTAATTGGAAGTGATTTGACGAGAGTATTTGTCTCTAAAAGGGGTAATGTGATTTAACTGATAATACTTCGGTAGTATTGCGGCGCTTTTTTGTTAGATCGACTACTGGTATTTGAGTTTGTTGATGGCACAGGGAATTTTAGAATATCTTTCGTGGAATAATTGGGTACTTGAGGTGTGATATGTATTCATACGACGGAATTTGGCATCAGGTATGGTGATTCGTGTGCTATATAGAGTTGGGGACTAGAAGTTCTCATGTACAGACTATGTAGTGGTTATGGATCGTGTGTATCGGCACCGTTTAGCGGCTATTGGGATTTGGAGGACCGAGTGGATCTTTATTTGCTTGGTATGTTAGATTTTGGATATGATGTTGGGGTGTGGACTGGTTGTCTCAGTGTTGGGTTATGTTAGACTATTGTGCTACGGGCTATGCCGGAAAATGCCACGAGTTGAGTGGCGAGGTGCGTCGGATTATGTTCTAGCAGAGTGGTTTATATTTCAAAGACCCAGCGGACAGCTGGGAAGGATTGCTTTTCTTAATTAGGCCTCCGCGGTGGATGTCAGTGCAAAGGTTTCTACCATTGATTTAGTTCCGGTGTTGAGGGACTTTTCGGATGCGTTTCTTGTGGCCGGGCATGTCGTCAGGCAAGGTTGTGAATTTTAGTATTGATATGGTACCGGGAACCGTATCGTATGGCTCCGGCAGGAATTATAGCAGTGGAAGGAGCAACTTCAGGCTTCTTGGTAATGAGTTCATTAGTAGGCCGATGTGGATACATGTTAGCTTGAGTCGGCTTGATTGGCCCCGAAATTTTATTGTTAAGGGATAGGTTGATTTGATCGATAGTGAGCTTGTTAATGATCTGGGGAGGTCGATGAGTTGCTTTTCGATGTTTTAAGACGTTACGATTTGTTGGTTATGGGCACATGTGGTGCGGTTCTATTGGGGATTCATAGTGGAAGTCGAGCGAGAAGAGTAATTGGGTGTTGCTCGATAGATGGAGTATTGGTTATGACCTATCGGGTTACGTGGCGTATGTTATTTGTTTCACCGTGGGTGTAATGAATTGCCTTGGTTCCAGACTTCAAATTGTGCGTGGCTGTCGATTTGAGCATAGTGACTTGAGGTGTTTGAGGTGTAACAATGTTTGGATGGGATCGCGCATTTGTAGCAAGGCTACGTGGAGATATGACCTTTCGGGGTAGATTCAGGTGTTCTATTTCTATGATGTGATACGGGGTCTCAGCCTTGTGTTGTGATGGTACTGATGAGCTTGAGGTACAACTCTTTCGTTTGAGTCATTTTTCATGATTTGAGTATGTTCAGATCGTTTCTTATTGGTGCGCCTATTATGCAAGTTGTGGCTTAGGCATGTATTGAGGTGTCATATCACCAGAGTGGTGTGTTGGATTCGAGGTGATCGTTGGGGTCACTAATGAACACGAACGGAGTTGGTTTTAGCTTGTTGGAAGGATAATATCGAGGTTCGGCTCGAAGTCTGTTGATGTATTAGTCAAAAGGGAAGTGGCTTCATGAATGGTTGATCTGAGAAATGGTTACGGTTATTGCGTGTTTCATTTATCGTTGGCAATATATGAAAGTGTTGGAATAAGACCTTAGTTGATAAGAGGGTTTTTACCGGTATTCAGGTGTTGTGAGCTAATTGTTGTGAATAGAAGTTATCGTTTCGAGTATTTGGGGTTATGTAGCATATCATATGATTGCACCGGAGGTTGCAGGTATGGGTTATTACAGCCGATTCGGGCTTATTCTGAGTATAGATGTGAGGTTATGATCTTGTGTGTGATTTTGTAAAGTGCAATGTGGTTCTATGGTTTATGGAGTAGATGGATTGTGAAATTTCATCTATGTTGTGTTATCGGACCTATGCGAGATAGGGTGACGTGGGATCACCCCCGGGTATATGCTTGGTAAGGTCATTCAGCTATTGGTTGGATTTTAGGACAACTCTGGGTACGCACGAAGACGAGCGTTTGTTTAAGTTGGGGAGGATGTGACGTCCCGACCCGTCGTCTCAGGAGTCACCATCCTGTTTCCCCATTTTATGCTTCTTCATGTTTCATTATCAGTATTTGGTGTGTTAGAGTTGAATTGGATTGGTTTTGGTAGGAAATGAGACACTTAGTCTCTTTACGAAAGGTTTGGTTTGGAAAAGTCAATCGGATGTTGACTTATGAGTTAGAAGGCTCGGATGTGATTTTCGGTGATTCAGTTAGTTTCGGGAAGTGATTTGTGACTTAGGAGTGTGATAGGAAGTGATTTTGGAGGTCCGATGTAGAATTAGGCTTGAATTGACGAAGTTAGCATTTTTGGCAATTTCCGATTGATAGGTGAGATTTCGATCCAAGGGTCGGAATGGAATTCCGAGAGTTGCAGTAGCTTCGTTAGGTGATTTGGGGTGTGTGTGCAAAATTTCAGATGATTCGGAGGTGGTTTGGTTGGCTTTTTGATCGAATGCGAGTTTCGGAAGAATTTGAAGAACTTAGTCTTGGATTTGATGTAATTTCATGGTTTTCGTGTTAATCGTGGTGTTTTGATGATTGGAGCAAGTTTGAATAGGGTATTGGATCATGTTTGTGTTTTTGGTTGAGGTCCCGGGGGCCTCGGGGTGAGTTCAGATGGTTAAACGGAGAGTTTTGGAATTTTTGCATGGTAAAGGGGCTGCTGATATCTGGTATCTTCGCACATGCGGTTATGGGACAGCAGAAGCAGACGAGAAGGTCGCAGAAGCGGAAATGGACTTAGGGCAGGTTCCGCAGAAGTGGAAGTGAGGACCGCAGAAGCGGTTCCGCTGGTGCGGAATTGGAGCCGCAGAAGCGGCCAGGGATTTTAAAGAGGAAACCGCAAAAGTGGTGTAGTGCCCGCAGAAGTGGTCCCGTATCAGCGGAAATGGGACCGCAAATGCGAGATGACTGAGCAGAGTATTAAATTAGTCTTCTTCACGAATTTTTGAAAGAGTAACATATTGCACTTCGGACTTGGAGAGTTTTTGGGCGATTTTGAAGAGGGTTTTGAGAGCTTTGATCAGGTATGAATTCTTGGACTTAGAACATGATTTTATGGTATAAATACATGGATTAGAACTGAAAACTCAAGGAATTAAAGGTAAAAAAATGGTGGTTTAGGGCTTGAACCTAAGAGAGCTTAAATTAGGGATTTGAGGGGTCAAATGAACCCCGATTCTGGTAATTTTGATATGTATAGACTCGTAGCGAGATAAGGAGCCCGTTGATGTGAAAATTTCTGAGATTTAAGAAGTGGTCCAGGGGCTCGGGTTTTGGTAATTTCTGGATTTGTGCATGTTATTGATTGTTTCCGCTTGGGCTTTATTCCCTTAGCATATTGTGATGTATTCGCTCTGATTTTGGTTAGATTCGACGCGCGTGGAGGCAAATTTGAGGAGCAAAGGCGTCGCGAGCTAGAGATTTTACCGGATCGAGGTGAGTAATGATTGTAAATGATATCCTGAGGGTTTGAAACCCTGAATTTACACACCGTAGTGCTATATCGAGGTGACTTGCACGCCGGATAGCGAGCGTGGGGTAGAGCGCCGTTGGAAATTGTGACTTGGTCCGTCCCAATTGTTGATTTTATCGCGTATTTGACTAAAACTTATTTGATATTATCATGATTTGGGCTGATTGTCATATTTGAGCTTCGTGTCAATTATTTGAACCCTTCGGGGATTTTATCACTCTTCCTCACTATTTGACAAACTTTTTGAACTTAGTCCTGTTGATTATACTGTTTTACAAACTCAGCCGTTTTCATTGAACTTTGAGACTTAAATGATATTTTTCAATGTTATTTGGGTTGAGCACTACTATTTTGTTTATGCCCGAGGGGCTTATGATATTTTCCGCATTGAGTGAGGCCGAGGGCCATATGTGAGGATATGTTGAGTGATGTGAGGAGGCTTTCATGCCTCGAGTGTATTGTGAGGAGGCTTTCAGGCCTCGAGTGTATTGTGAGGAGGCTTTCAGGCCTCGAGTGTATTGTGATGAGGCTTTCAGGCCTCGAGTGTTATGTGAGGAGGCTTTCAGGCCTCGAGTGTGATGTGAGAAGGCTTTCAGGCCTTGTTTTATATGCCACGAGGTGGCTTGATATTGCGCTTGGGCCGTAAAGGGCCCCTCCCGGAGTCTGCACACCCCAGTGAGCGTCGTCGACGATAAATAAATGGAGCAGGCTGCACGCTGCAGCGATATGTAGATCGGGATGCACGCTGCAGCAGTTACTATATGATATTGTTTTGAGAGTGATCTGAGAGAGAGAGAGCCCGAGGGGCTGAGAGTGTTGTTGAGAGTGATCCCAAGGGGCTGGTACTGTTTTGAGATATTGCCCGAGGGGCGGACTTTTATGTGCTCATCTTGCATACTTATTTGCCTTTTTACCTGTTATACTGTGCTATTTGTGCCCGAGGGGCGGATTTTCTGTGCTTATCAGCACTAACTGTTTTGAAATCGTTTTCGTAATTATTGAAAAGGCCATTTTCACAAGGGATTTGAACTAAGCCAAGGTATTTCTAAAGATTTCACTGATTTTACTGTTTTCTCATAAAATTGTACCCGGCTTCTATACAACATGTTGGTTGCTTTACGTGATTTCTTGCTGCTTAGTTATTATTTACTTTTATTACTCACTGAGTTGGAGTACTCACTTTACTTCCTGCACCTCGCATGCAGTTGCAAGTATTTATTCACCCGGTAGCGGGTATTGGCTGTATGGAGGCAGAGTTGTAGAGGTTTTAGCGAGGTGACTGCCAGCATTCGCAGCACCACTGTCTTTCTATGTTATTCATTATTCTCGTTCAGTGTATTTCTAGACTTTTAAAGTGGGAATTACATTCTCATAGATGCTCGTGACTTGTGACACCCCGATTAGGGCTGTGTTGGGTTGTAAATTTCGTTAATTAATATCATTAAGTCATATTTTTTCTAATCATTTATGCTTAACTATTTTGAAAAAGACTAGTTGGGTTAGTTGGCTGGCCTCGTCTTCACGAGAGGCGCCCTCACGACCAGCACGGGGTTTGGGTCATGACAGTCACCACAGTAAAAGGCAACGATGATATAAAAGAAAAATCTATGTTAAAGTTTACTAAATTTGGCCAAGATAATGTTTTAGAGCTCAAGTCCAAACATATGGAATTATTTTCAAGAAGCGCAAGAAGTTCAAGAATCTCAAGATTGATATCAAGAAGCCAAGATTCTTTCCTTCTTAAAATATTATTTATTTTATTCCTTTTAAAATAAGGATTTTCCTTTTGGTATTATTCTACTTTCTTTTCCTTGTAGAATAGGATTTTACTTTTCTTGTCTTAGTTATTTTATTTTCTTATTAGAATAGGAATTTTAATCATCAAAGAAGAGATTCTAGGCCTATATAAAGGGGTCTCTTGCCTTGTAGGGAAAATCACGTTTTTAGGCTTGCCCTAGTTTTACAATAGAGTGTTTTTCTCTATTTTGTCTTCTTTATCCTTATTTTTTGTTCCAAGCAAGGTGGTGATGGTCTTTATCTTATTTTCAATTGCGTGTGGTGTTTATTTATCACGTTAATTGATTATAAGTGGTGACTTTAGGAACTTGTTTAGTTCTTGATCTTTCAAGAACACATTTCTTGATCTAAACTCGTTCTTTTGATATCATAAAATTTTAACTTTCATTAAACTGGTGTAACATCAATATTTACTTGTTTTGAATGAGTAAATAGTCCTTCTTATAGTTCAGATCGTCATCTTTCATCTCATTTTTGATTCATCATATTTTGAGTCCTAAAGCTTGAGATACATTATTTCTTGAAACCGGCCCCACAAACCATGTTTTCGTTTCAACATCTTGATCCTGGTCGGTTGGTTCTTTGTTAACTCAAAGAATCACATCAATTTTGTGTCAGAGTTATAGCCCACATGTATAAAGGTTGAGAAATCATCATGTCTAAGATTCAAACAAGAGGAAGATTCTTGGTTCAAGAAGATAAAGAAATGAGACAACATGAATCTCTTTTCCACACTAGATTTACCTCCTATGGAAAAGTATGTTCGTTTTTATCGTGGGAGTCACATAAATATTGTTTTCGAAGAGATGGTTACAAAACTTGGCTTGTCAACCAAACTTCATCCATATCCTTGCAGCATCAAAGTTGAAGATAATGATGGTTTAGAAGTAACTCGTCAATGCCTAGTCACTTTTTCTATTGGTAAGATCTATAAAGACCAGATTTTGTGTGACGTAGTGAAGATGGATACTTGTCACTTATTACTTGGAATACTATGGGTGTTTGATAGGTGTGCTAAAATATGATGAATACCTTAATGCCTATTCTTTTATAGTGGATGAACATAGGATTATTTTAGTACCATTAAATTCAGAAGAAATTGCTAAAAATCTGAATCTCAATGATGATTCTTTTCTAACCAAATTACAAATAATTGGTCCAATCTACAGAGAAAAGCCTTTGAACGGTGGTCCAATCAAGCAGGAGGAGCATGAAGTGGATCTGCAAGTTGAGGATTTAGCTTCGAAGTTTGATGATGATCCATTAGGGCATCCCATATGTGAGATTAATTTTTCACCTAATAGAGATTATCAACATAATATTGATTTGATTGTTGATTCTATCCTTCCAAACGAGGCAACAAATTTCATTATTCCAGAAGTCTGTGAATTTTTGCAAATACGAGAGGAAATGTTACTTAAAAAGGAGTACATAATGGAGGGTTTGAGCTCATATTTTGTTCCAGTTTATTTCGTTAGCCCAAATGATGAATATTTTCAAGAATATGTTGAACAAGAAATCTCAAAACAAATTCCATCAATGGATATGATCTAGCTAAATATGAGAGTGTTTTTGCTGATTAACTCTAAAGAAGACATAATTCGATTTTCAAGATAGATCCAAAGGTACTTGAGTTTGACTCTTCTAAGGGTTTTTGTGGTAGTAAATCGACTCTTTTGACCATATCCCATAAATACCATATTAACACGGAGAAGTTCAAGATTCCGGAAGATAAAAAGAAAACAACTTATGATTATGGATTAGTGTTTGAAAATCTATTTAGGATGATTAATTGCAGAAATATTGGTACAAAATTACTATTGAGAAATTAGATTTAGTTCGGCCACATGCTAAGCTTTGTTACAATAAGATGAAGCTCTTTGACAAGTTACACAAATGCAACTTAGAGCCTGGTGAATATGAGTTCAATCAAATCATGGAAATTACCAATCTTGTGCCATTTGTGCAGCTTTTAGACTCGAGGATGAGTCTTTCTCAACTAGGGGGAATGATGTAAAAGAAGAATCTATGTTAAAGTTTATTAAATTTTGCCAAGATAATATTTTAGAGCTCAAGTCCAAACATATGGAATTATTTTCAAGAAGAACAAGAAGTCCAAGAAGCTCAAGATTGATATCAAGAAGCCAAGATTCTCTCCTTCTTAAAATAGGATTTATTTTATTCCTTTTAGAATAAGGATTTTCCTTTTGGTAGTGTCACACCTCCTTTTGGCGCTACCGCACCCCGCGAAGGGCGTGGTGGAAGGGAGTTTTTTTCCAATTTAAAGG
>MU767831.1:7656-41806 GCA_026770625.1 Nicotiana glauca
TCACTATCGCAATGTATGCAAATAGGAGCCAAAGGTTTTGGCCAGAACGGAATGTTTTCTAAGAAATTTTGAAGCCATTTAACTTCTTCATCGACTTTATCCAAAGCTATAAACTCTGATTCCATTGTAGAGCGAGCGATGCACGTTTATTTGGAAGACTTCCAAGATACTGCTCCTCTACCAACAGTAAAAACATATCCACTTGTGGACTTTGATTCTGTTAAGCCGGTTATCCAATTTGCATCACTATATCCTTCGATAACCGCAGGATATTTATTGTAGTGCAAAGCGTAGTCTTGTGTATACTCCAAATATCCCAGAACTCATTTCATTGCCACCCGGTGATGTTTGTTGGGATTACTTGTGAATCGACTAAGTTTACTTATCGCACAAGCTATATCAGGTCGTGTATAGTTCATGGTGTACATTAAGCTTCTCAACACACGAGCATACTCCAATTGAGACGTACTTTCACCTTTATTCTTTATAAGATGATGATTTAAGTCAATTGGAGTTCTTGCACTTCTAAATTTTAAGTGTTTGAATTTTTCAAGTACCATTTTCACGTAATGTGATTAATACAAAGCTAGACCCTGGAGTCCTCTTTATTTAATTCCTAGAATTACATCGGCAACTCCTAAGTCTTTCATATCAAACTTACTAGCAAGCATGCGCTTAGTAGCTTGAATGTCGGCAATGTCTTTGCTCATTATTAGCATATCATCAACATATAAGCAAACAATGACTATATGATTTGGAACGTTCTTAATGTAAACACATTTATCACATTCATTAATCTTAAAGCCATTTGACAACATTGTTTGGTCAAATTTCGCATGCCATTGCTTGGGTGCTTGTTTTAGTCCATAAAGAGACTTAACAAGTCGACACACCTTCTTTTCTTTTCCCGGAACCACAAACCCCTCGGGTTGGTCCATGTAGATTTCTTCCTCTAAATCACCATTTAAGAAGGCTGTTTTTACATCCATTTGATGGATTTGAAGATCATACAAGGCGGCTAACGCTATTAGCATCCGAATGGATGTAATTCTTGTTACCGGCGAGTATGTGTCAAAATAGTCAAGACCTTCTCGTTGTCTAAATCCTTTGACAACAAGTCTTGCCTTGTATTTGTCAATAGTACCATCGTCTTTCATTTTCTTCTTGAAAATCCATTTAGAACCCAACGTTTTGTTACCTGGAGGAAGATCAACCAATTCCCAAGTATGGTTGCTCAATATGGATTCTATTTCACTATTGACAGCTTCTTTCCAATATTGTGCCTCTGATGAAGACATTGCTTCCTTGAAGGTACGAGGCTCATTTTCTAACAGAAAAGTCAGAAAATCTGGACCGAATGAAGTAGATGTCCTTTGACGTTTACTCCTTCTCGGATTTTCTTCATTAGGCATACCATCTATTATTTCCTCCCGAAGTCGTTTTGACTTTTGGCAGGTCACTTCACTTTCCTTTTTATATGGAAAAATAGTTTCAAAGAATTCAGCATTATCTGATTCTATTATCGTATTAATGTGAATCTCAGGATTTTCTGATTTATGAACCAGAAACCGATATGCCTTGCTATTGGTTACATATCCAATAAACACACAATCAACCGTTTTTGGACCTATCTTAACCCTTTTAGGTTTAGGAACTTGTACCTTAGCTAAACACCCCCACACTTTGAAGTATTTCAAGCTAGGCTTCCTTCCTTTCCACATCTCATAAGGAATGGATTGTGTTTTACTATGAGGTACACGGTTGATTATTCGGTTAGCTGTAAGTATAGCTTCCCCCCACAAGTTTTGTGGTAAGCCAGAACTTATTAGCAATGCATTCATCATCTCCTTCAACGTTCGATTCTTCCTTTCTGCAATTCCATTAGATTGTGGAGAGTAAGGGGCAGTTGTTTGGTGGATAATGCCATTTTCCAAACATATTTCTTCAAAAGGAGATTCATATTCGCCACCCCTATCACTTCTTATCATTTTGATCTTTTTGTTTAGTTGCGTTTCAACTTCACTCTTGTATTGCTTGAAAGCATCAATTGCCTCATCTTTACTATTAAGTAAATAAACATAGCAGTATCTCGTGCTATCGTCAATAAAAGTAATAAAATACTTTTTCCCACCGCGAGATGGTGTTGACTTCATGTCGCAAATATCTGTGTGAATTAAGTCTAAAGGACTTGAATTCCTTTCAACGGACTTATAAGGATGCTTAGCATACTTTGATTCCACACATATTTGACATTTGGAATTGATGCAATCAAATTTTGGCAATACTTCTAGATTTATCATCTTTCGCAATGTTTTGAAGTTTACGTGACCTAAACGCGAATGCCATAAAGTGTTTGACTCAAGCAAGTAAGAAGAAGCATTCACTTTATTGATAGGAACTGCTATTACATTTAGCTTAAAAAGGCCCTCATTTAGGTAACCTTTTCCTACATACAAATCGTTCTTACTCAGTACAACACTATTAGAAACAAAAATACATTTGAATCCATTCTTGACAAGAAGTGAGGTAGACACAAGATTCTTGCGAATTTCTGGAACATGGAGGACTTGGTTTAGAGTCACTATTTTTCCCGACGTCATCTTCAACGCAATCTTGCCAACTCCTTCAATTTTGGCCGTAGATGAATTTCCCATGAAGATTGTCTCGTCGGGACCTGCGGGGGCATAAGAAGAAAATAATTCCTTGTTAGCACAAACATGGCGGGTGGCTCCAGAATCTATCCACCATTCTTTAGGATTTCCTACCAAGTTGCATTCAGACAACATGGCACACAAGTCCTCCATTTCGTCAGCATTTTCAACCATGTTGGCTTGATTCTTTTTCTTCTTATCATTCTTTGGCGCACGACAATCCACGGCCTTATGCCCAGATTTTCCACAGTTGTGGCAATTACCCTTGAACTTCTTCTTGCTTGGGTAATTCTTTGGTCCAGAAGCTTTCTTCCTCTTCTTATTTTGTGGTGCCTCCTCAACAATGTTTGCCCCCACAATTTTTGAGTTTCCACGTGACTTCTTTTCAGCATTTTTGTTGTCTTCTTCTATCCTCAAACGAACAATCAAGTCTTCTAGTGTCATTTCCTTCCGCTTGTGTTTAAGATAGTTCTTAAAATCCTTCCACAACGGAGGTAATTTCTCAATGAAAGCAGCGACTTGAAAGGCCTCATTTATGACCATACCTTCAATACCAAATTCATAATTAATAACAAGATAAATCTTATTAATAAAATTATTGATTCGGGTCATACCTTCAGCAAGGAGGTCATGCACAATGACTTGTAATTCTTGGACTTGAGTTATGACCGACCTAGTGTCAATCATCTTGAAATCCAAAAACCTAGCAGCCACGAACTTCTTAAGTCCGGCATCCTCAGTCTTGTACTTCTTCTCAAGCGCATTCCATAATGCTTTTGAAGTTTTAATGAAGCTATAGACATTGTACAAGCCATCTTCCAAACAACTCAAAATGTAGTTTTTGCACAAGAAATCAGAATGTTTCCATGCTTCAGTTACAACAAGTCGTTCATCATCCGGAGTACTTTCTGCCAAGACCGGAGGATCCTCCTTGATGAAACGTTGCAAACTCAATGTAGTAAGATAGAAGAGCATTTTCATTTGCCAACGTTTGAAGTCAATACCGGAAAACTTTCCGGATTTTTCTGCTGGTGCCATAACATGAGCAGGAGTAGAACGGCTTGACGAGGCAGCAGCACTCGTAACAGTAGCACCCGTCCCCGCAATATTTCCATTAGTTTGGAATCTCATTCGTCATGTTTCTGTAGAGTTGGAAACAAAATAGAACTTTGTTAAATCAGTGAAGGTTTGATATCTTCAAACTGAATGCAAAACCAAACAGACAACACGTAACAATGGTGAAGTTTTTATATACTTCAAACCCATACGTTTATTATTCCGGCAAAGTTTTTATATACTTTAAACCGAACAGAATAATTATTGGAGTAGAAAGCACCAAGGCTTTAGTCTCCAACGCAGTATAGAAAACAGTTGAGTATATAATTCAACACAGAAACATTAGTAGAAAATTCTTTAAGCTTGTGAACGCTACTGTGTTAAAACATAAAATCAGAAAATTATTAGATGAATAAAGAAACTGGAAAAAAAATAGAGATTAAGAAATATTCCGAGTCCACAATTTGCTTGTGCGTCCTTAAGGAATTTTAACCCCCTCACACGTTGCCAAGGTAATGGATTAAATTCTCCCAAGATAAAACAGAATAAACCTTCCTGCAACAGTGGCAATACAAACTGCAGGATACCAACGAACTTAAAGAACGAAGCAAAATCACACTTACGAATTCGAGAGAGAGAGACTGCGAATTAGAATGCAGTATATTCAGAAAGAAGAAAGCTCTGTAATATTTTTGATGTGTTAAAAACAAAGTCATGCCTCTGAATTTATAGGCAATTATTGGAAGAGGTGTGACGTCTGTTAGGAAAAGTGCCTATTCAGAAATTTCGCCGGCTGCCGCGGTTACGCTAGGACCACGGCCAAAGTGGCTCTCTGAACCTGTAGAAGGGTTCTGCCGCGGTTACGCTAGGACTGCGGCCAGACAATATTTCTGAATCTTCAGCAGTGATCTGGAATTTAATTAATTATTAAATAATTAATTAAATAAATTTTGTCCAAAAAATAATCTTATCGATCGATCATTTTCCAAATCCAAAGCCGAAGCCGAGCCGAGCGAGCGATGACGGCATGATAGTTCATTCTCTTCAACTCCTTTTAAGAGCTTTAAGAAGTGATTATATATATATACACACACAAATGTAGTTGTCCCTCGCCAATGAGGGACAAAGTGCAAGCCATAAGCTCACTTCTTCAAATTTTTATTTTTTCCTCCATTTTATTTCCCTCCATTTCCAATTCACACTTTTATACTTTAAAGCTCAATGGCTTAAAAGTCCAACAAACTTTGCATTTAGTGTAGTTTGTTTCGGAAGAAGAGAAGACTAATTAAATCTGAAATTTTGGATAGTTGAATTAGCTCTCCTTTTAGTATTTGAACAACCGACAAAAGATCATAACTTCCTAAAAATATTCACTTAATATTGTGAGAGTTAGCTTGGATCTACTTCATGAAAAAAGATAGATTCTTAAAGTGATGTTTTGTCTGAGCCTTGTGCTTTGCTTCTCAATTGTTGCATAAAAGCCCTTTAATTATGAACTATTCTCTCATAAAGCTCACAATAGAAGAGCAAAAGATGGATCAGTACCACTGGTTTAGCGTAGATGCACCTCCACTATTACACAAGCTATCTGCTCCTATTCACTAGTAGATACTGATAACTTTGTTCATTAAAATTTAAGCAAATAAGAAGAAATTATCTAATATTATCTTTATTTTTGCTACAATTTCAACTCAAACTCTCCCATAAGTGGTAGTGTACCTAATTTTTCCATGTGTATCTTATGCCTAACTCTCATGCATACCTTATTATTATCTCTTAAATTCTCAAAGAACATATAGCAAAGTGTGTTTTAAAACTCTTGGAAAATAACACTTTATAATTTCAATCTATATTGCACGAATTTTACAAAAATGTTACCACACTCTCGCAGATCTTCCAAAAATATGCTATTTTTGATAGTCTGTCCCCGAACTAAACAAATTTTATCTACCCTTTGAAGTTCTAACAATCATTTTGTTTGATTTTGTAGAAAGAAAATGATAACTTAAGAATTTTATTGTATTAATTACAAAAAATTTGATCAAGGTCTACTTTATTGCACCATCCCATTCAGTTTATATGTCACATTTTAATATAAATATTTTATATTTTACTTTCATGACATGCAAAAATCTGAATTCATTTAATTATGCAATGTGATCTTTTCTTTATTAAAAACTTTGAATCGTCTTAGTAAATTTTTTTCCCAAACATTAATATAATACATGATTCAATAAATATATTGCACCATGTGGGCATTCATACACTGTCATGTGATGAAAAAAGTATTTTCCATTTACCTTTCTTTAAATTTCGAATGAAATGAGAAAACAATTGAGTTTTCTGATTGTTTATATTACAAGTTTCTCTTTTTCCTTTTTGTGATTGGGAAACAAAGTAAAGGGATTAAAGCAAACTACCATAACTTGCCAGAGGAGAAATCACAGGGTCACATCACCTAACCCCCCCCCCCCCCCCCCCCNCTCATTAAACATTCAAATATACAGAAGTTGTAACAGAAGGTGCTTTTTCTGCATAAGTTAAAGACCATATTGAGGTTTAAAATTGCTCAAGTTTATCTCTGCATTTGGTTGGGTTTCCTGATCCAATCTGACAAATGTGGTTTTGCTGAAAATTTGTTGATTTGAATTCTCAAGTTTGAATTGAGTGAAGGGTCATAATTGGATTCTTGATTTGGGGTTCAAAGATTTGAACTTTTTATCAATCCCTCAGCTGCTTTTGAATTCGTGAATTGAGTGGCGGGTGATCTTGAATTCTTGATTTGGGGGGTTCAAAGATTTGAATAAGGTGACAAGCCAGGTTAGCTGTATTTTGAATTAATCTGAGTGATGGGTTATTTTCAGTTATTGTTTTGGTGGTGAATTGTGGAAGAGAGTGGTAAAAGATGCGGCGGCGGGCGGCCGAATATCGGCGCCCGGTTCGAAGGAAGCTCTCTTATTGGATCTGTTCACTTCTTGGGATATTCTTAATTGCAGGTTTTGTATTGTTTGTAGTTCATCATCACCATGACCGCGAGGATCACGAAGAACAGCCTATTTTGGTAAGCCTGCAATCATACTCAGATCATACTTTGGTTCTTGAAATATCTGTATATTAGTAGCTCAATCTACTTTCAGTTCAATAATGTGTGCTCTCTTATACACGGCATATAAGTTATGTTGCATTGTTTAATTTGAAGTCATAACTGACTTCTTGAATTGAGGTTTAGTTGATTAATTGTTCGAGAGAGATGTTGTCTATCGTGATTCAGATTGCTCGTGGAATATAAAGTGGATAGAAAAAAACATAATTTGGGAGGTGTTCAACTTCAACCTATGTATGCTAAATATGCACTCAATACAAGTTTGCCGTATGTTCATTGTATATCAAAATCAAAGTCTTTGAGATTGATTCGTTTTTTTATTTATTTGAGTGTCTATGTGTGTGTATTTTCAATTGGTCTACGTTAAGAGATGTAAAATATACTTCATCAGGAAAAGAGATGTAAAATGGTATCAATAATTGCTGTCTGTTGGAGGGGGAGAGGAAGAGAGAGTGAGAGTGAGGTTATACATCTTTTTTCTCTATTTGTATTCTAGTTGAATAGATGAAAGAAAAGAAAAAGGTGAGATTTCACACTCCTACACACTACAGAATGATGTGTTTCCAGAATTCCAATAGGTTAACGCACTATAAGTTTTCTATCAGACTGATAGAATGTTATTGGAATTAAAAGGCTGGTTCAGTATTTGAGATCTCTAATACAAGTAATCTAGTTTGTAGTGACAGACTGAGAAAAATCTCCCTGAAAACTTGAGAACCTTGTCATTTTTTAAGTCAATAAATGTTTGTAGTCTCGTGGGGAGAGATGAAGTTGAGGTTCTTATGTCTTTTTGTGTTTTTGGTTGGAGTTGTTGTTGTGCTCCATGGTTACTTCGAACAAAAATGAGGGCAGCTTTCAGCAACATAAATTGTCATTGAGCCTTGTTGGGGGGGGGGGGGGGGNAGTCCCTCTTTTATTCATCCAAACAAATTACATGAACATACAGAAACAGAGTTGCCCCTTTTTAATCAATAACCTCAAGGGAAAAAATGGTTAAATAGAAAAGGGCTTCAGTGAGGTGAAGTGTACCTCTCCTGGAGGCGTGTTGCAACTTAGATCAGCCCTAGCTTCCTTGAGGTAGTTTGATTACACCTCACCTTGAGATGCACCCAGTGTTATCAAAGGCGAAAAGCGCAAAAAAGCTCTAAGGTCTGTTGGGGCTTTAAGCGCAAAGCACAAATAAAGCGTGGGCTTTAATGAAAAAAGGCGCAACCGGAGAAAAAGTAAAAATATGTATATGTAGTCTAAGACTAATAATTATAAGCATGAATAACAAATATGCGGTGAAAGAAATTGAAAAAAAATTACATTAAAGTGAAATATCAATTGTTTAATGATGCCTTTTTAGGATTACACTCATTGGCAATAAAAGTGTGCCTAAGATCCTTGATGCGATACTAAAGCGCCCACAAAGCGAGGCGAAGTGCTCAACCTGTTTTGAGACTCGCTTCAGAGCTTAAGCGCGCTTTAAGCGCGCCTTTGACAACACTGGATGCACCTGAGCTTTACCTTTTAGAAGATTGGTGATAAGGTGGTTTTCGCTGGATACATCATAAGTTTTTTCTAAGTCTTGGTATTGTTTATATTTTATCTTATATTCTTTATTCATACTTTTAAAAGAGAATGTTTTACAAACAGGGAAAAAATAATAACTTTTCCTTTAACATGCTCTCAGTCAGAGTTCTCTATTTCTTTAATAGTACCATCTACAACTAGTGAGCCCTCGTGAAGCTAGAGTGCGCCGTGGGCTGACCTTTATAGAATTGCAAGGGAAGACCAAGAACTGCATATGGTATACGCCGCTCTCCTCCCTACTCCATCATCCTGTATAAGGCGCCCTAACCCTGAACTACTAGTACCTTTCATCACTACCAAGTGTATCCTTATATCTATTGCACCCAAGTTTTGCTCTCCTCGGTCTCACCACCAGAAAATTAGCTATTAGCCTCCACCTCTCTTGTCGCCAATTCTGCCACCTATCAGTCCTTGGTTCTGAAGTATCCAGTTAGCAACCTGCACAAGCTTTGCGAAATTTCTTAGTGTTGTCGACTCCCCTTTCCTAGGACCACCATTTTCACTGCCATCAATTCTATTGTGTACCTTGCCAAGCAACTAGTACATTTCTGGCTATCTTATATAGGCAAGCTGCTGACTTGTCATTCACAATTTAACAGGACTAGCACAAAAAATATCAATGGTAGATGTCTCGTACGTTTTCTAAGTTAATTCCAAGCATTATATTGACAGGATTCTAAGTGCTGTAAGTTAGAATCCTTTTCAAGCATAGGATTATCCACTGATTTGTTATCTGCTATAGAAACAGCAGATTTACCTAGAAATAATCATATAAAAGTAACTAATATTTTTTTTATTTTTTTTTTGATGAAGTAAGAGAATTTCATTAAAAGCATCAAGAAGATGCATAGCAAAAGAGAGTACAAGTAAATTGAGTGTGTCTGCTCACAAACAAAAACAAAAACAAACCTATGTTAAAACTAAGGAGCAAACACAGTCCAAAAAATTATCACAACTAGATACAGGTGCCTGATTAAGCCAAGTAAAAAGGTTCAATAAACATTTAGCTTTAAGAGCATGGTTTGGAGTTGATATCCCATCAAAACATCTGCTATTCCTTTCAGTCCATATACACCAGAAAATAGAAGCGGGGATCAGGAGCCAAGTTTTTTTTGATGGATTTGCCAACTCTCCAAGAGCACCAGCTTTCGTAGGCCTCTTTAATACTATTAGACATGACCCAGGCTAATCCAAAAATTGAGAAAAACACACTCCACAAATCTGCTGCAACTGCACAATGGAGAAAAAGATGCCTCACACTCTCTGCCTTCATCTGACACATGTAGCACCTATTCACTATGTAGATGTTCCTTCGACTTAGATTATCTTGAGTGAGACATGCTTCATATAAGGTTATCCAAGTGAAGCCAATTACTTTAGGTGGAAGTTTAGTTCTCCAGATGAGTTTCCATGGCCAGTTGTCAATCAACTCCTTGTTCGAGCAAAAATGTGCATAACCTTTCTTGACAGTGAATATCTCATCATGTTGGCCATCCCATAATAGTTTGTCTCTCTCCTGAGGTTTGATAGTGACCCCTGCTAGCTTAGATTGAAGCTCCAGATAGTCATTTAGCTCCCAGTCCTGTAAGTTTCTCCTTGTTTGTAGGTCCCATGAGTTGTTGTGCCATATTTGACCTACTATGGAGTTTTGATTGCTAGCTATGAGATATAAATTTGGGTAGTCTTCTTTCAGAGTCTAGTTCTCTAACCACTTATCCTTCCAGAATGATACATGTGCTCCATTCCCTAGCTTTATTGAACAGTTGAGCTGGAATTCACCCCATAGGCTTGAGATATGCTTCCAGGGACCAGTGCCATGTGGTAACCTGCTTTGTTTAGTGCACCATTGACTCTGCACCCCATACTTTGCCATGATCACATCTTTCCACATCCCAGTGTTCTCAATGTTATACCTCCTATGCCACTTCATTAGCATGCTCTTGTTGTGCAATGCTAGGTCTTTTATGCCCAATCCTCCATGCTCCTTTGGCAGAATCACTCTTGGCCATTTCACCAGATGAAATTTGTTGTTTTGACTATTCCCTTCCCACAGAAAGTTTCTTCTAATTTTGTCTAGCCTTTTCTGCACCGTAGCTGGTATAGGAAATAGGGACATGAAGTATGTTGGTATGCTGTCCAGGACACTGTTAATGAGTGTATTCTGCCCCCTAGTGAAAGATACTGCATTTGCCAAGTTTCAAGCCTTTTTTCAAATTTCTCTACTATCCCATTCCAGATATCTGGTGACTTGACTTTGGCTCAAAGTGGTAGACCCAAATATGTTGTGGGAAGAGATCCCACATTGTAACCCATTAGCTCTGCTAGGTCTTCTATATTTGGGACTGTGTTTACAGGGTAAATAGTGCTCTTCAATTTGTTCATGTGGAGGCCGGATATAGCTTCAAAAATCATGAGTGTGAGGTTAAGATAGAGCACTTGCGACCTATCAGCTCCACAGAAAATAAGCGATGCATACAAGAGATGAGAGACACTAATTGAGCTCCCAATAGAACTTTCCACCCTGAAACCCTCCAACCAGTGTATTTGGTTTGCTATGTCAAGCATTTTGCTCAGGCCTTCCATTGCCAAAATGAACAAAAAGGGTGGGAGAGGATCCTCTTGTCTCAATCCTTTCTGTGGGGAGAAGAACCCAACAGGACCTCCATTGACAAGAACTGAATACTTCACGGTTGTTAGACAAAACTTGATCCACCTGATCCAACTTGCACCAAACCCCATCTTCCTAAGTATATTGAATAGGTAACACCAGTTTAGCTGGTCAAAGGCCTTTTCAATATCAAGTTTGAAAAGGAGACCTGGTTGCCCTGATTTCTGTCTCCAGTCTAATACCTCATTAACAATTAGTGCAGCATCAGTTATTTGTCTTGTTTTGATGAATGCATTTTGATGCCCTGAGACAAGCTTCCCAGTCACTCTTTTCAGTCTTTCTGCTAGGATTTTGGAGGCAATCTTGTATACACTTCCAATTAAGCTGATAGGTCTATAGTCCTTGAGTTCTATTGCACCTTTCTTCTTGGGAATCAGTGC
This sequence comes from Nicotiana glauca, assembly GCA_026770625.1. Lineage (NCBI taxonomy): Eukaryota > Viridiplantae > Streptophyta > Magnoliopsida > Solanales > Solanaceae > Nicotiana > Nicotiana glauca. Next base: position 19,090 of record MU767831.1, read on the forward strand.
AATAAAAGAGGCATTGCATGACCTGACCATCTGGCCATTCTGGTGAAAGTGTTGGAGTGCTCCCACTATATCTTCTTTAATTATCTCCTATGATTTCTGATAAAATGCCATGGTGTAACCATCTGGACCTGGAGCTTTGTCTGGAGCACACTCTTTAATGACTCCTATAACCTACTCTTCTGTAAATGTTCTCTCCAGCCACACTTTTTCTTCCCCTGTGATTGTTGCAACATCATCAAACCATGCTGTAGGTATCCAATTCTCATTTTCTGTGTAGAGTTGCTGATAGAAACTAAGAATTTCACCCTTGATAAGATCTTTGTCTTTTGTAATTTCATCCCCTACTTTGAGTCTGTCAATTCCATTTGATCTTCTGTTGGAATTAGCCATTTTCTGAAAAAACTTTGTGTTCCTGTCGCCTTCTTTGAGCCACATGCATCTTGATTTTTGCCTCCATAATACTTCTTCTGCTTTGGCCATTTGTTCCACTTCCATTTTTAGGCTTATGAACTTCTCTTTCTCTTCCTGAGTTTGTGTTCTGCCTTCAGTGTTCTGTTGCAATGTGAGAAGGTCTTCTAGTGCTTTTCTTTTCTTAAGCCCTGTCAATCCTAATACCTCCTTATTCCAGATGGTAAGATCTTTTTTGAGTAGCTTGAGTTTTTGAGTAAGAATAAAGTCGGGATTGCCATTGACTTCATAGCTCTGCCACCATGCCTTGACTTTGTCCATGAAGCCCTCCATCCCCAACCACATGTTCTCAAATTTAAAGTAAGAAGGGTTAGAGTTCCAGTTACCACATTCTAGCATGAGTGGAATGTGATCGGAGATGACATTAGGGAGAGCAATCTGATTGATTTTGCCGAAGGAATCATTCCATTCATGTGAGATCAAAAATCTATATATTCTAGATGCTTGAATGGGGTCCTCCCCTCTAGTCCATGTGTAAAAAGCCCCGTGCAAAGGAAGATCCACCAAGTAAAGATCCTGAATTACATTTGAAAATTTTCGCATGGCCCTGGATCTTCTCACACAATTTAGTCTCTCATTTTCGAATCTGCATACATTAAAATCACCCCCTATCGCCCATTGATCAGGCCAAATCCCTCTTATAGCTCCAAGTTCATTCCACAACTCTTCCCTTTCAATGTTAGTGTGCGGCCCATAGACCCCTGTAAAGCACCAACTGAAGACCTCATTTAGGCTTTCCAACATACAAGAGATAGAGTAAGTCCCCTGCTGTATTTGGGAGCAATTCCACTGTCTTCTATCCCAGATGATGATGATCCCGCCCCTTGTACCACTGGCTTTGAGTTCAACCCAATCGATCCATCTATTGCCCCAAATCTGCCTGGCTAAGAATCTATTCTACTCTTCTAACTTAGTTTCTTGAAGTCAGAGAACATCTGGTTTCCACTCATTGATTAATGATTTAAGAGTGTCCCTCTTCCCATTGTTATTCAATCCCCTTATGTTCCAAGTCAAAATCTTAACTTTCATCCAGAAAAAGATTGGTATTTCCTACCCTTGTTCTTCTTCTCACCCCCATCATAATTCACCGAGCAGATCAATCTCCTGGCTTCAATTTCTCCCTTCGTCTTCTTTGTTTTCTTGCCCTTATCCCTTGCTTTATTGATTACCAGTTGTTGTTGTCTTCTTTGTTCCATTCTCATAATCATGTCGAAGATTTCATGCTCAAAACCCTTTACATTAATTCCAAACACCTTGCATGCTTTCCCCATCACTAATTTGGTCCACTTGGATGTTTCAATTATAAAAGGATTCTGAATTCTCTGGTCTGCAGAGTCTTACCATTGGTGAGATGGACAGTCGCTGATAGAGAGAGAAGAATGAGCAGAATCAGTGTCACTTACCAATGGTGAAGTGATCCCCATAGTTGGCCCAGGTAGAAGAAGAGGGTAACTCCTTTCCTCTGCTTCATCATCTGCTTCCAAGTGTTGTTCTGTATCTTTTGGTTGGTGAAAATTTGACGAGGATTTGATGTGAGGAGTGGGTAATATAATAGGTTGGCTATGGGTTGGTGTAGTGGTTATTGGGCCTTTATATTTCCAGATTTGTTTGGGCCTTTTATAAACAAATTTCTCCTTTCCCTTTCCCCTGTTTTTTGGACTTTTAGAATAGTATGACTGGTCCAAACTTTTCGTACCCGAAGGCCCAGCATTATCCGGTTTAAATGAGAATTGAACCGGCATCGGTTCTTTGCAAAAGCTGTCCATCAATTTTGAATCCCTGCTAGGTCTGACCCCCATGTGATCCTCCACATGCTTGTCAATAGACTTGACAATAGATTTGGTGGGGTTCGAGATGTCCTTTTCCTGGCCCATCCCCTTCAGAGAAACGGCAACCTTTTTTCCGGCGATTCGTATGTACTCATCTGGTAAGATTGCTATTTCATATCTCCAATCACCCACTTCTACCTCCGCCTTGCTTGGAATCTCTACCGGCGATTCTTTCACGCAGATCCGTGCCGATATCAAATTGGTTCTTGATTTTGTACCATGTCAATTCCAACAAAGCCTCCACATAATTCCCCGATAGATCGAAAGGTGCTTTCTGACCAGACATGTAACGGGATACCAAAGGCTCTAACCCATTTTTGATCTGACTGTTGCTTTGCTATGTTAGACCCAGTCACCGGCGACCACCATTTAAGTGATAATTTTCTTCTGTTCCAAAACCACTCCCCTGCTTTAACTCTCTCGGCTTCCTGTTGTGATGGCAGACGAAAAAGGAATTGATTGTGGGTTAGACTTGTTACACTGATTCCTGCTGTGACTTGCCATCTCTTTACAAACCAGTTCTGTAACACCTCTGGTGATGGTGAAGGACTAAATGGGTCGTTGAGAGTACCAATTAGGACAATGGACAAAAAAATTTGAGTGTTGTTGCTTGCTTCTAGAATGATTTTGACCATATTATCCTCCACCACAGCTTTCCCTCTTGAACCTTGTTCTGACCATTCTTCCTTGCTAGCAGCCTCAACGTATGATACTTCTGGCTTAGTGCGACGATGTATGGCGATGCGATGATTACCCAGAAATTGCAGAATTTTTCCTGCTATATCTCTCCACCCAGTATTATTCCCCTCTTCTGGAATTATCACCCATGACTTCTTATCCCCAAGCCATGCTTCAATCCTTACAAAGCGACCATAGCGGTTGAAGTTCTGGTGTACTCTATAGGGGTAAGCTTGAATCTTTCGTCCCCAGCGTCTGCATAAATCACCTGTACCCGTTGAAGCTTGTTGAAGCTGCTCGCAGACTCATTTGAGATTATCCTCGTCGATCTTTGGGCTGCTTGTGAAGCGTCGGCTTCTTTCTACTAATAAGAACCATCTGTTAACATTCAAGTTAGTGATTATTAGATCAAAAAATTTCCCTCCTGCCGTGAAGGAAATCTTCTTATCCATAATAGAGAGAGGAAAAAATCAACTGGAAAAGGGGCCGGAGATGGCCATCGGAAAGAGAAAAGTAAAATTGCACATTTCCCAAGTCAGAGAACACTGTCGATTAAAGGTTTCACCCTCTTTCTGAGTATATGATTGTAAATGCTAGATAAATCTTTGGTTGAATTGCAACTTTCTTTTAGCAATGTGCCTTAAGGTTTATTAAGATGTGTCTACTAACTAACAACTTATCAGGAAAAAGAAAAGATGTGCTTATGCATTGACATTCGCTATCCTATTTATCTATAATTTCATCATGTTATACCTATACATTGAGGACTCATTTAAATAGTTTGTTCTACCATTTAAGAACTTGAATAATAAAGTTGCTTACTATTCTCTGCCTGTCTCTTTGTAAAGGAAAGAGAGTCCAGGAATGAAGAGGTTGTGCATGAGCATCTAAATCTTACACAAGAAATTTCAAGTGCTAATTCATATGCCAGACAGTTAGCAGAGCAGATGACATTAGCCAAAGCTTATATTGTTATTGCGAAAGAACACAACAATCTTCATCTTGCCTGGGAGCTAAGTTCAAAGATAAGAAGTTGTCAATTTTTACTCTCAAAGACTGCAATGAAGGAAGAGCCTATTTCTCTGGATGAAGCAGAACCAATAATAAAAAGTCTATCTTCTCTTATCTTTAAGTCACAAGATGCCCATTATGATATTGCAACCACTATGATGACAATGAAATCTCACATTCAAGCTCTAGAGGAGCGTGCTAATGCCGCGTCTGTCCAAAGTATGATGTTTGGACAGTTAACAGCTGAGTCCCTGCCCAAGAACCTACACTGCCTAGAAATCAAACTCATGTCTGATTGGCTTACAAGAAAGTCGCTGCAGGATTTTGCTGATGAGAGGAGAAACTCCCCTAGATTAGTGGACAATAATTTGTATCACTTCTGCATATTTTCAGATAATCTGTTGGCAGTTTCAGCAGTTGTTAACTCAACGATGTCCAATGCTGATCACCCTAAGCAGCTTGTGTTCCATATTGTAACAGATGCGATACACTACGGAATGATGCAGGCTTGGTTCTTAAATAACGACTTCAAAGGTTCTACAGTAGAAGTACAGAATATTGAAGACTTGACTTGGTTGAATTCATCTTATTCTCCAGCTTTAAAGCAGCTTAGAGAAGCAGACTCCAGGAAGTATTACTTTGATGGGTCTGAGGACACAAGTATCGAGCCAAAGTTCCGGAATCCAAAGTATATATCTTTGTTGAATCACCTTCGATTTTACATTCCTGAGATCTATCCCCAGTTAGAGAAGATAGTCTTCCTTGACGATGATGTGGTAGTTCAGAAAGATCTGACACCTCTCTTTTCATTGGATTTGCATGGGAACGTGAATGGAGCAGTAGAAACTTGTCTTGAAGCTTTTCATCGTTATTACAAGTATCTCAATTTCTCAAATCCACTCATCAGCTCAAGGTTTGATCCCCAAGCATGTGGGTGGGCATTTGGTATGAATATTTTTGATCTGATGGCGTGGAGGAAAGCAAATGTTACTGCACGATATCATTACTGGCTAGAACAAAATGCCGATAGGACGCTTTGGAAGCTGGGTACCCTTCCACCGGGATTATTAGCATTTTATGGATTGACAGAGCCGCTTGATAGGAGATGGCATGTCTTAGGATTAGGTTATGACCTTAACGTTGACAGTCGCCTAATAGAGAGTGCAGCAGTAGTTCATTTCAATGGGAACATGAAGCCATGGCTTAAGTTGGGCATTAGCAAGTATAGACCTTTGTGGGAGCGGTATGTAAATCAGACACACCCGTACCTTCGGGATTGCGCCACACATTGAATTGCTATAATTTTCAACAATGGTAAACATACTCGGTCGCTATTCTTTAAGTCTTACAATTGTATTTTTACATCATTGTAGAGTGGAAGTACAAAATTTTGGCCTTAAAAGAGTCTTCCCTGGTCTTCTTTCAGTTTTATTAGCATGAAAGAGGAAATTGCCATGTAATAGAAGCTTAGCATGCATCAATCTACGGGTTTAGAGAAATCATCTTTTGGTTGAGTCATTTTCTCTGTCTCTACAAATGATGGAACAAATGTTCCTAGCAATTTTCGTCGTGATCTTTCGGCTCCTCTGGTCAACTAGCACTAGCATGTCTAGTTGATCGTTTTTATTTCTTTTGTTCAACACATGAATCCAATTTACTGTAATATAAATTCTGCAACACGTTTTAAGGGATTTTTATAGCTAAATAACGATGCATTCAGATGACTATATTGGTTTTTTCATGACCTTCGCTTTCTACTTTTACAGTGAGTTTCTATGATTTTTTATGTTCCTTTACCTCCCTGTTACTTTACCAGGAATTATATATTGATGCATCGATATTCATATTTTTCAGCAGTTGTTTGCTATCTATAGTTCTGTAATAGTCAGCTATATGAACAACTCTAGCATATGAAAAGATTCAAAATTTGTGTGCACGAAACACAATTTGTGAAGATGAAGTACAAGTCTGGCTTATTCTTATTGGAAAATCCGAGACAACATACCTGCAGAGTAGAATTTATGAGTGTTCTTTATAGGGCCAACATGTATGGAAAGTATAAGAAATGAAGATTTTACATGCTCATCCTTTGGAATTCAACAGTGTTATAATAGTAACATGAAAGTCATTGTCTATGATTTACGGCTACACTGTCATCGCTTAGTACTGAAATCACAGGGTGCTGATTCCGCTGAACTAGTACAAAATTGCATTTCTTAGCATTTCTCTATGTTACTTGCACTCTTCAATCCTTGACTCGAGGGTCTATCAGAAACAACCTCTTTACCTCACAAGGTAGGGGTTGTTTGACTCAAAAGTTGAACACTTTTTAAGCAAATCAATCAATATAAATGAAGGGGTAAATCGTAATCGAAGATAATAAACTCTAGAATGATCTTTGTAATTGATTCGTATAGCGATAATATAAATCGGTGGGGGAGGGAGAAGGTGATAATCTTAGAGAGATGAGAGAGACAATATTATAGAGAAGAGACAGAGAAAATATTAGAGAGATCTTGTATTCTCCAAATCAATTGAGTCCCTTTTACACAGCGCAGACCCCCTTTATATAGCGAAGGGTTTTTATTTAAATATTTAAGAAACAGAAATAAGTACACACTGTAGAGGGGCCGACAGGGTCGTGAGGTCGTCCCTTGTGTTGTCCCCAATTCGTCTTTTTAACTAGACTCTCATATGTACGGACGGTCGTGCTGGCTTAGGGGCGTGATCAGTCAAATTCGACCCCATACAGTTAGTCCCTCCGCTCGTCGGGGTCGCAGAGAGATGCGTTCTCGATGGGCGGAATCGATACCCCCGTTTTGGGAGACTTTGACTTTATCAAAGGATCGTGACGTGACAGGTAAGAGACAGTCATCATGACTGTCAGATCACCGAAATGTAGCGCCTTTCCCCGTGTGAAGTCAGCGTCTGCAGGCGTCATCCGTATTCCCGAGGCAGAAAATCGACTGCTCTGGCACTTGGTTTCCCGCGCTAGTTCGAATTTTGCCTCTTCGATTCTGGCGCCTTTCAGCCCTATAAATAGGGGGTTAATCTGATTAAAACTTTGATCACTTTGAAAAAAACCATTCTTAACCCTTTAGTGTATGCTTCCATATTCGGGTGCATTCTCTCCTGATCGAGAATCTTCCATTCCTTTGTGGTGTTGTGCATAACCTTTTCTTCATCGAGATCATGCCTAAATCTCGCCGAAGCGATGAGAGGATCCCGGCGGCTGCCCCGTTGAACGTGCCATTATCTTTCAATGGTGGAAAGGCTGAGGAGGAAGAAGACATCAGTCCTCTCACGGTGGAGGCGTTGTTGCCACAACGTACCTTATCTCGAAGTGATTTTAATAAAGATTCCCCCGTTCCGGCTCCAGAGTTTTCCGGGTCGTTGCAAAATCACTTGGATGACCTCTGTGTGAAGTACGGCATACCCGTTTACGTAGAGATGATTCCGGCGGGGAGGGATCACGCGGATTTTCATAGGCCGGGGTATTATACTTTTTATGAGTACCCATTTTCGATTGGTTACAGCCTCCCTCTTTTCCCCTTGGCAGAGGAGTTTTACCGGTTCTATAATTTCTGTCCGGCTCAACTTACGCCGGACACTCTGAAGGTGATTCGACTATTGACTCAGTACGCGGAGTTGGCCGGATGTGAAGTCACGGTCCATCACCTTCTACAATTGTTCGGTGCTTGCTATTTAAGAGGAACCATGGTACATCTGCGAGGCCGTGGTACAAAAGGATTGGTAGTCAAAATCGACAACCGAGCGAGCCGTGGGTTTTCGCGCAAATATTTTTTCGTTAAGACCGAGTACTTGGTCTCCAACCCTGCCGGATTCCCAAAGAGGTGGAATTCGAGACGTAAGTATCGCAGTTTGTTACATTTTTTGTCGTTTGTGACCGCTGCAACTCTAACCTTTGTATTGCAGTTATGGCTCATCCACCCCGACCCGTTGCCAATCTCAGGAGTTAGGCTGCCGGCTTGCTACCCTACACAGAAGAGACCCGCACTTGGCCTGCCTTTATGCAGCGTTATGGCCCCAAAGTCTCTTCAGGTAGATTTTCGGTTTATGCTTTGTAAAGTTTAAGACCTCGCTCACTTCTTTTTATGCTGACAGGTCGGGGCGCTTTGAGGAAGAGGGCGGCAATCCTATTTCCAAACGATCTGATGTTACTTCAGACACTCAAGATGTATTGGTCGAGACTGTCCGAGGATATTTCTCTCAGCTCCCTTAAAGGGGGCCACATCCACGACTATGGTTATGTAGGAGTCGTTGGTGCCAGCTCTGCAATCTGTGGATGGACCCTCTGATGGCGAGGAATTGTCAGAAAGAAAACGGAGGAGGCTTGAAAAGGGTAAGGGGGTGGCTACTGAAGCCCAGGGGAGTGAGGTTCCTCGGCCGACGCACAGGCCTTCATTCATGGCCGATGCAATTCTTTCGGGGAGGTCGGCTCAGCAAAGGAGTGTCATTCCCGGTGCTAGTTCCGCGTGTACTGTCAAGGGAGGGTCGTCGACCAACTTTGAGGGGCCTGGCGATGATGCGGAGAGATCGGACTTCGACATTGCTCAGGGGGATGTCAACGAGTTCGTGGGTGGCCTTACCTACGCGGAGATGACGACGGATGGCTCCGCCCGTCATATTACGATTTCGGCGGCTTAGAACTTGCTGTCGAACAGCGAGCAGGCTGCTTCGGCCCTTACCCTGTTGTGTGCCACCTCTGAGAGCAAGGTGCTCAGTACGGTGGATGACGCGGAGCTATCCCGAAGGATTTCCGGCATGGCTTTGCAGGTAATCTTTATTCCCTCTCTCCCTTCCGCGTATCGTTAGACTGACTTGAGGGTTTGTTGTAATGTTTAGCCTGAAGAGTTTATTGTAATGTACGGTGGATGACGCGGAGCTATCCCGAAGGGTTTGTTGTAATATTTAGCCTCCGTAGAGGTTGTTTTTTGTCGTCCATTGAACGGTCGTGCCGCGGTTCGAAACGAGGTCGAACCTATGTCGATGGCCTTAGCTCTCAGGGTTTTACTTCGACTGTCGTCGAGGTAGCATCCGTCGAGGTTCGAACGAGGTCGAACTGATGTTGATGGCCTTAGCCATTAGGATGTTACTTCGACTGTCGTCGAAGTAGTATCCGTCGAGGTTCGAGCGAGGGCGAACCGATGTCGATGGCCTTAGCCATTAGGATGTTACTTCGGTTGTCGTCAAAGCAGTATCCGTCGAGGTTCGAGCGAGGTCGAACCGATGTCGATGGCCTTAGCCACTAGGATGTTACTTCGGTTGTCGTCAAAGTAGTATCCGTCGAGGTTCGAGCGAGGGCGAACCGATGTCGATGGCCTTAGCCATTAGGATGTTACTTCGGTTGTCGTCAAAGCAGTATCCGTCGAGGTTCGAGCGAGGTCGAACCGATGTCGATGGCCTTAGCCACTAGGATGTTACTTCGGTTGTCGTCAAAGTAGTATCCGTCGAGGTTCGAGCGAGGGCGAACCGATGTCGATGGCCTTAGCCATTAGGATGTTACTTCGGTTGTCGTCAAAGCAGTATCCGTCGAGGTTCGAGCGAGGTCGAACCGATGTCGATGGCCTTAGCCACTAGGATGTTACTTCGGTTGTCGTCAAAGTAGTATCCGTCGAGGTTCGAGCGAGGGCGAACCGATGTCGATGGCCTTAGCCATTAGGATGTTACTTCGGTTGTCGTCAAAGCAGTATCCGTCGAGGTTCGAGCGAGGTCGAACCGATGTCGATGGCCTTAGCCACTAGGATGTTACTTCGGTTGTCGTCAAAGTAGTATCCGTCGAGGTTCGAGCGAGGGCGAACCGATGTCGATGGCCTTAGCCATTAGGATGTTACTTCGGTTGTCGTCAAAGCAGTATCCGTCGAGGTTCGAGCGAGGTCGAACCGATGTCGATGGCCTTAGCCACTAGGATGTTACTTCGGTTGTCGTCAAAGTAGTATCCGTCGAGGTTCGAGCGAGGGCGAACCGATGTCGATGGCCTTAGCCATTAGGATGTTACTTCGGTTGTCGTCAAAGCAGTATCCGTCGAGGTTCGAGCGAGGTCGAACCGATGTCGATGGCCTTAGCCACTAGGATGTTACTTCGGTTGTCGTCAAAGTAGTATCCGTCGAGGTTCGAGCGAGGGCGAACCGATGTCGATGGCCTTAGCCATTAGGATGTTACTTCGGTTGTCGTCAAAGCAGTATCCGTCGAGGTTCGAGCGAGGTCGAACCGATGTCGATGGCCTTAGCCACTAGGATGTTACTTCGGTTGTCGTCAAAGTAGTATCCGTCGAGGTTCGAGCGAGGGCGAACCGATGTCGATGGCCTTAGCCATTAGGATGTTACTTCGGTTGTCGTCAAAGCAGTATCCGTCGAGGTTCGAGCGAGGTCGAACCGATGTCGATGGCCTTAGCCACTAGGATGTTACTTCGGTTGTCGTCAAAGTAGTATCCGTCGAGGTTCGAGCGAGGGCGAACCGATGTCGATGGCCTTAGCCATTAGGATGTTACTTCGGTTGTCGTCAAAGCAGTATCCGTCGAGGTTCGAGCGAGGTCGAACCGATGTCGATGGCCTTAGCCACTAGGATGTTACTTCGGTTGTCGTCAAAGTAGTATCCGTCGAGGTTCGAGCGAGGGCGAACCGATGTCGATGGCCTTAGCCATTAGGATGTTACTTCGGTTGTCGTCAAAGCAGTATCCGTCGAGGTTCGAGCGAGGTCGAACCGATGTCGATGGCCTTAGCCACTAGGATGTTACTTCGGTTGTCGTCAAAGTAGTATCCGTCGAGGTTCGAGCGAGGGCGAACCGATGTCGATGGCCTTAGCCATTAGGATGTTACTTCGGTTGTCGTCAAAGCAGTATCCGTCGAGGTTCGAGCGAGGTCGAACCGATGTCGATGGCCTTAGCCACTAGGATGTTACTTCGGTTGTCGTCAAAGTAGTATCCGTCGAGGTTCGAGCGAGGGCGAACCGATGTCGATGGCCTTAGCCATTAGGATGTTACTTCGGTTGTCGTCAAAGCAGTATCCGTCGAGGTTCGAGCGAGGTCGAACCGATGTCGATGGCCTTAGCCACTAGGATGTTACTTCGGTTGTCGTCAAAGTAGTATCCGTCGAGGTTCGAGCGAGGGCGAACCGATGTCGATGGCCTTAGCCATTAGGATGTTACTTCGGTTGTCGTCAAAGCAGTATCCGTCGAGGTTCGAGCGAGGTCGAACCGATGTCGATGGCCTTAGCCACTAGGATGTTACTTCGGTTGTCGTCAAAGTAGTATCCGTCGAGGTTCGAGCGAGGGCGAACCGATGTCGATGGCCTTAGCCATTAGGATGTTACTTCGACTGTCGTCGAAGTAGTATCCGTCGAGGTTCGAGCGAGGTCGAACCGATGTCGATGGCCTTAGCCATTAGGATGTTACTTCGGTTGTCGTCAAAGTAGTATCCGTCGAGGTTCGAGCGAGGTCGAACCGATGTTGATGGCCTTAGCCACTAGGATGTTACTTCGACTATCGTCGAAGTAGTATCCGTCGAGGTTCGAGCGAGGTCTAACTGATGTCGATGGCCTTAACCATTAGGTTGTTACTTCGACTGTCGTCAAAGTAGTATCCGTCAAGGTTCGAGCGAGGTCGAACCGATGTCGATGGCCTTAGCTATTAGGATGTTACTTCGACTGTCATCGAAGTAGTATCCGTCGAGGTTCGAGCGAGGTCGAACCGATATCGATGTCCTTAGCCATTAGGATGTTACTTTAACTATCGTCGAAGTAGTATCCGTCTAGGTTCGAGCGAGGTCGAACCGATGTCGATGGCCTTATCCATTAGGATGTTACTTCGACTGTCGTCGAAGTAGTATCCATCGTGGAATGGAGGTTAACACTTGTTCGTGTAATGGAGATCTTTGTTCATTTAATGGAGAATTCTGTTCATACAATGGAGAATTCTGTTTGTACAATGGAGAGTTCTGTTCTTACAATGGAGAGTTCTATTCTTACAATGGAGAATAACTAGAGTAGTCCCTTCACTATATTGGCCTGCGGACCGTGTCGGTTGGCTGATATGGTGAATCTGTGCTCTTGTTCCACCGGGTATCCCCTTCGCCGCCTCGTTAAAAACCTTCCCGAGAAAACCCAATTGGGACAAAACTCGGGCTAGGGAAAAAGAGTACGACTTAGGAGATGCCTTTCAGAAGTGGAAATATTTGAGATGGGCGATGTTCCAATTGTTTTGGAGTAGTTTTCCCTCCATCGTTTCTAGTTGGAATGCTCTTTTGTTTGTTGTTGCTGTGATTTTGTATGGCCCGTCCCAGTTGGTCCCCAGCTTTCCCTCGTTCGGGTCTTTCGATGCCAGTGTTTTGGCCTTGAGGACGTAGTCGCCGACTTTGAGCGGTCTTACTTTGGCTTTCTTGTTGTAATATCTTTCTGCCTGCTGTTTCTGGGCCGTCATTCTTATATGGGCCATGTCTCTTCGTTCTTCGGCTTCGTCTAGGTCTTGTAACCTACTTTCGTCGTTGTCTGTTCCGTTGGTATGGGAGTATCTCAGGCTAGGTTCTCTGATCTCGACGGGTATGATTGCATCAGTCCCGTAGACCAATGAGTACATTGTTTCTCCCGTACTGGACTTGGGCATAGTTCGGTAAGCCCATAATACTTCGGGTAATAATTCGGGCCACAACCCTTTGGCTTCTTCGAGCTTTTTCTTTAGTATGTTTAATATTGTTTTGTTGGAGGACTCGGCTTGGCCGTTAGCAGTGGGATGATACGGAGTGGAGAGTATCCATTTGATGTGCCATTTCTCGAAGAATTCAGTTGTTTTTCTGCCGATGAACTGGCCCCATTTTTGCAGCTAATTTATTTGGGGATGCCGAAACGGCATATGATATTTTTCCATATAAAGGCGATGACCTCTTGATTGCATATTTGTGCGTACGCACCTGCTTCCATCCATTTAGAAAAATAGTCAGTTAGAACTAATAGAAAGCATACTTTTCCTCGTCCTACCGGCAGGGGGCTGATTGTATCCATCCCCCACTTTATGAACGGCCATGGCGAGGTGACTGAATGGAGGAGTTCTCCCGCCTGGTATATCATGGGGGCGTACTTTTGGCACTGCTTGCATCTTCGGACATAGTCTGCTGCCTCCTTCTTCATGGTGGGCTAGTAATAACCGGTGCGGATGAGGTATCATACAAGGGCGTTGTTCCCTGTATGGGCGCCACAATGGCCTTCGTGCACCTCTTCTAATACTTGCCTCGTTTGATGTGGCCTGAGGCACTTAGCGAGGGGACCATCGAACATTCTCTTGTAGAGGTCGTGATTTATCAGGCTATACCGAACAGCTTGCACCTGGAGTTTCTTGGCCTCTTTTTTGTCGCGTGGGAGCGTTCCGTCCTGCAGGTAGGATATGAACTGGTTACTCCAGTCCCAAGTCAAGTTTAGAGATAATACCTCGACGTGGTCGGCAGTTGAATGGAGGAGAGTGACCACCTTTTCTTTATGGATATTTTTGGTGGTTGTAGCTAGTTTGGCTAAGCTATTTGCCTCGACATTTTGTGCCCTGGGAATTTGCTCGAAGCGACATTCGTCGAAATCAGGCATCGGCCTATGGATTTTTGACTGATATTTTTGTAACCTTTGCTCTTTGATTTGGTAAGTCTCGGCGACCTGATTTACGACGAGTTTAGAATCGCAATGGAGGACGAGTCGTCGGGCTCCGTATTTGATGGCTAGTTTCATGCCTGCAATCACATCCTCATACTCAGCCTCGTTGTTAGTCATCTCGGGGCATCGTATGGACTGGCAAATTATCTCACCCGTGGGGACTTTGAGGACGAGTCCCAGTCCAGATCCCGAGGCGTTCGCAGCATCGTCAGTGTAGAGGGTCCAGAGGTCGATGTAAGCAGAGGCGCGGAGGGCCTCTTGTTCCGCCTCTAGCAATATCACTGTACTGAAGTCGGCTACAAAGTCGGCGAGCACCTGGGACTTGATGGCGATTCTTGGGTAGTAGGTTATGTCATGCTCGCTAAGCTCTATGGCCCATTTGGTGAGCCTGCGCGAGAGCTCGGGTTTATGTAGGATGCCCCTCAGGGGGAAGGTTGTTATTACCTTTATGGGATGGCACTGAAAATAAGGTCTGAGCTTTCGTGAAACTATGACCAATGCCAAAGCCAATTTTTCGAGGTGCGGGTACCTAGTCTCCGCATCTATTAAAGTTTTGTTGTATAATAAACAGGGGATTGCGTACCTTTGTTTTCGCGGACCAAGACAGTGCTGACAGTGACTTCAGACACCGTCAGGTACATGACTAGGCCCTCGCCTGGGTCCCCCTTGACGAGCAGTGGTGGCGAAGATAGATATGCCTTCAGTTTCCTTAGTGCCTCGATGCACTCCTTGTCACATTGCAGCCCTCAATCTTTTCTGAGCACGCTAAAGAATTTGTGGCATCTGTCTGAGGACTGTGAAATGAACCTTGATAAAGCGGCTATTCTCCCCGTTAGTTTCTAGACGTGCTTCTTGCTATCCAGAATCTCGGGTATTGCGTCTATGGCCTTGATTTGGTCTGGATTGACTTCGATACCTCGCTGTGATACAAGAAAACCCAGGAATTTTCCCGAGGCCATGCCGAAGGTGCAATTTTCTGGGTTCAACTTCATCCCATACTGCCTTAGTGTCTCGAAGGCTTGCTTCAAATGGCCAATATGGTCCTCCTTCTTTGCTGACTTGACTAACATGTCATCGATGTAGACCTCCATTGTCTCACCGAGCTATTCTTTGAACATCTTGGTGACCAACCTCTGGTACCCCGTATTTTTTTAGCCTGAAGAGCATCACTTTATAGCAGTACGTTCCTTGATGGGTGATGAACGTTGTCTTTTCTTGGTCCTCTTCGGCCATCAGGATTTGGTTATAGCCGGAGTAGGCGTCCAAGAAACTTAGCAGTTCGTGCCCCGCTGTTGCATCTATTAACTGGTCGATATGGGGCAATGGGAAGGAGTCCTTTGGGCATGCCTTGTTCAAGTCAGTGAAGTCTACGCATATTCTCCATTTCCCATTTTTCTTCTTAAACATGACCACGTTGGCGACCCATTGGGGGTATTTCGATTCTCTGATGGAACCGTTGGCTAGTAGTTTATCTACCTCTTCACTGACTGCCTCGTTTATTGCGGCGTTGAATTTTCTCCTCATTTGCCGCACGGGCGGATAAAGTGGATCGACATTCAGCTTGTGAGTGGCGATGTCTTTTGGGATCCCCGACATATCTGAATGGGAGAAGGCAAATAAATCTGCGTGGTTAGTCAAGAATTCATGGTACTTGCCTAGGCCGGAGAGGTTGTGCCCGATATAGGCTCTTTTTGAACTATTGGCGTTGTCCAGCTGGACAGGGTCGAGATCCTCGAATGTCGCTTTGCAAGCTTCTACAACATCTGGATCCCTAATGACTTCTGTCGTCGGGTTGATTTTAGTTCCCGACATGGCTGATTGCTATGCTTCTGTGCTTGCTCCTTTCAGCTACTTGGTATGAGTGCAGTCTAGGGCGATCCGGTAACATTCTTGGGCGGTATGTGGTTCACCCCGGATGCTAAATATTCCCCACGAGGTGGGAAATTTTATTACCTGGTAGAGACTCGAGGGGATGGATCGCATGGCGTGTATCCATGGATGCCCTATAATGACGTTGTAAGCCGTTTCCTGGTTCATAATATGGAATGTGGTTTCCAGCGTGACTCCTCCCGCCAAAACTGGTAGTGATATCTCTCCGGAGGTTCACTCTACTACATTGTTAAAACCTATTAGAGTTATGCAATGTGGTATTACCTTATCTTCGAGCCTCATTTGCATGAGGACTCTTGGGTGTATAATACATGCACTCCGCCCGTCATCTACCATGATTCTTTTCACGTCAGTATCAGCAATACGTAAAGTTATAACTAAAACATCGTAATGAGGGAAAGAGAAACCATCGACATCAGACTTATCGAAGATGATACTGTCTTCGAAGTCATCATACCGTTCGTAAGCGATCGTGCGCTTTTACTTGTGTGTGGTGGTGAACTTTACATGGTTGATTGTCGAGTCGTCGCCGCCACCGACGATCATTTGTATGGTGCGTGTTGGAGAAGGTGGATTTGGGGGTACTTGGAATCGATCGCGTCCTCTAGCGAAATTAGCCCTTCCTTTATCGATGAGCAGCTCCTTCAGGTATCCCTAGTTCAGCATTCTGACCACTTCCTGTCAAAGACCTATGCAATCTTCGGTCTTGTTTCCTCTTTCCTGATGGAATTCGCATAGGACATTCGACCTCCTTGCACTAGGGTCTGATTTCATTTTCTGCGGCCATTGCACCTTTGTGCCCAGCTTCTCCAGTGCGTACACTATTTCTGAAGGGGAGACACAAAAGTTATGAGCAGATAATAATGGAGGCATACCTCTTTCATTCCGAAGCGGGGAGGTATGTCGCTGCACGGTATCTGGATGTCTTGGAGGAGGCGGATTTGGGGCTCTAACGTAAGGCTGATACCTTTCTCTACGGAACCATTCCCGTCACCCGTCGCTACGTCGATCCCTTCTTACCTCTAATTGTACCGATGTCAGTCGTTGGGTTGGACCATTAATATCGCCTTCATCTGCTCTTACTTCTGCGCAGTAGGCATTGTGAATATCTTCCCACGTGGTGGGGTGATACTTCATGAGTCGGTTGAGCAGCTTCTTGGTTGCTTTCGACCCATCTCTGTTCAACCCTTTTTGGAAAGCAGCGACCGCCATTCCTTCTGATACGTTCGGCAAACCCATTCTTACCCTGTTGAATCGGGCTAGGAAGTCCCTGAGTCCTTCACCCGTTGTTTGCCTGATTGCGAAGATATCGTTGACCCTTACTCCAGCGTTCTTTGCTCCTGCATGAGCGGTGGCGAACTTATCCGCCATTTCTTTGAACGTTGATATCGATCTGAATGATAGTTGAGAGTACCATGTTAGCGCTCCTCCTGTCAAAGTTTCACCAAACTTTTTCAGCAACACAAACGGCATCTATTCTTTCGATAAGTCGTTGCCTTTTACAGCGGTTACATAATGGATTAGATGGTCTTATGGATCTGTGGCCCCGTCGTATATTCTCAGGTACATGGGCATCTTGAAGGTTTTAGGGATTGGGTGAGGAGCAGCTTCCTCGCTATATGGTTGCTCGACGAATCTTCCCACTTCGCGTTTCGGCAGTAACTTAGGGGTGCCAGGTATTTTGTCTACCCTTTCCTGGTGCTCCTTCATTTGATCGTGAAGCGCTCTATTCTCATTTTCAATTTATTCCATTTTCTTAAGAATGGTCGCGAGTGCATTATCGCTTGCGTCGATATCGATGTGGGTGCTGCTTGCCCGTGTAACATTCGGTACACCGGCGGCAGCAGCGATTTCCGCCGTTGATGAATCTTTAAGATTTCCCTGAGATGGTTTCTCGAGCATGCCACTTAAAGTGTTTGTCAACCACTCCTCAAGTAGCTTTTTGACTACTAGGGGTGTTTCCTTTGTTGCGGATGTGGAAGCCCCTCTTTCATGCAAGATCGTTAGATCTTCAAGTGAAGAGGGTGAGATCTCCTCCTCTGAAACACTACTTGGTGTTACATTTGCGGCATTTTCTCTATCGGCCTCGTTGAGGGGGCCTACGAGGTTGGTTGAGACATCTGCTATTATTTTCAGCCTTGATTCTTTATCTGCCATTTGTTGGTTTCTATGGAGTTTGAAGGACAGTGCTAGTTGTTCTTGATATCCTAGATGTGAATTATGATTTCGACTATCGAAATCCCCACAGACGGCGCCAAATTGTTTGACTCAAAAGTTGTTGAACACTTTTTAAGCAAATCAATTAATATAGATGAAGGGGTAAATCGTAATCGAAGATAATAAACTCTAGAATGATCTTTGTAATTGATTTGTATAGCGATAATATAAAACGGTGGGGGAGGGAGAAGGTGATAATCTTAGAGAGATGGGAGAGAAATATTAGAGAGAAGAGACAGAGAAAATATTAGAGAAATCCTGTATTCTCCAAATCAATTAAGTCCCTTTTACACAACTCAGACCCCCTTTATATAGCGAAGGGTCTTTATTTAAATATTTAAGAAACAGAAATAAGTACACGTTGTAGAGGTGCCGACAGGGTCGTGAGATCGTCCCTTGTGTTGTCCCCAAATCGTCCTTTTAACTAAACTCTCATATGTACGGACGACCGTGCTGGCTTAGGGGCGTGATCAGTCAAATTCGACCCATACAGGGGTAAGGTAGGGGTATGGTCTGCATACACAATAACCTCCCCAGACACCACTTCAAGGAATTGCACTCTTCAATAATCGTGTTGGCTTTACTTTTCAGTCTTACTGGAAATGGAATTGAAGGTCGTTTCTTCTCATTTTAGAGCCCTCATTTCTTATCTCTTATTCCATTTTTGTTTTGCACTATTTGCAGACATCTGTATCAATAATCGTGTTGGTTTTACTTTTCAGTCTTACTGGAAATGGAATTGAAGGTCGTTTCTTCTCATTTTAGAGCCTTCAGTTCTGATCTCTTATTCCATTTCTGTTTTGCACTATTTGCAAACATTATAAGGCCCATCAAAATGGTGGGTTAGCCCAGTCCAACTTGTCAATTGCTAAAGCCCACGTGGTATGGGTTTGGCTAACCCAGCCCGATCCATATTGACAGCTCTAGTGCACACCTAGTTTAGGAATATATTTCATAACTCGTTCAACTCCCCACTACCCCTCCCTAACTCCATTACCGGACGGGGGAGCACCTGACATTCATTTTGTTGGGGCGGGTGTTGCGATGAAGAGCACTTGAATGACGGGAAAAATTGATTTCCACGGCCTTTTTAAACCAAGGTGGGGACTAGAGGAACATTTGCTGACCAAAGAGAAATTCTCTTTTATGTAGGGCTGGGCATATATCGGGTAAAACCGATAACTCGAACCGTTAATTATTTATTAGATTATCGATATCAGGCTATTGGATTAACAGTTCGGTAATTATTTAGAATTTTTTTTACTATTGGGTTATCGATTCGGGCCTCAGTTTGTCAATTTTGTTAATGGGTTACCCTTAAGTATATACATATGCTAGGGTTTCATTTTATTATCTCCTATTCTTTCTCAGCCGTACTCTTCAGTTGCTTCATCTTCATTCTTTGTAGACCTTACTAGTTACTCCTAGCATAAGTCTTTAGTCTTATACATTAGGCTTTTAATTTCTATAACAAAATTCATCATCATATTGGTATTTTTGACCGTTAATGATTCTTTAAATTTTTATTTTCGTTTCTTGATTTTATGAGCTCACGTTGTGCAGCCTATACATACTACCAATTTCTCTTCGCACTTATCAATTCTCAATTGACAATCTTCGTCAGTTTCGGGTATATTTTTGAATATTATTCTTCTATGCAGTACGCTTAGCTTTTACAACAAGATAACATTTTCTTTCCTTCTATGTGTTTTTCATTTCTGTGTTAGTATCGCCCATGCACAATCAAGGTTTTGCTCTATGGTTTTTTTTTCAGGTTAGGCATTTGACAAATAACATCCAATTTATCTTGGACTGTTAGTACTATATGTTTGGAATTATTAATTTTAAGGTAAAATTGCTACTACTTTATATTATTATTAATGTATTGGACAACTGTTGTTGAAGAATTAGTACTATTCCAGTTGTGGCCACTGGACAGAACGCAAAAATAGGTTATATACTATATGGGAATTCTTCTCTTTTTTGATTATAACTCGAGTGAATTGTCTTTTCTTTTTTGCTTAACTCTAGATTGAGTTATGTTATCGGGTAAATCGATAATCGAATCGATAGTGATCAATAATTGATTAACCGATAATCGATAACCGATGTCTTATTAGTTCTATTATCGGTTTATCAAATTTATAAATCGATAACTGATATGTTAAACTGATAATATTCATAACCAAACCGAACCGAACGATTCCCACCCCTACTTTTATGTACGAAATGAAGGCCTAAAGTTGTTTGAACAAGCACCAACGTCATAAAGATTTAAATCAGCAACTACAAAAATAGCACTAACTTCAGACTCATTGAGAAGATCAATCTTGTAATCAACCTTTGTAGCATTTGGAATGGACCATCTCACACAAACATCAAGCTTTCCCTTTCTTTTAATAGCTAAGTTTTTCTTCCTCATATTCACCCAAAGCCACTCCCTCCCTCCAGGGGCAGATCCATCCTATTATATGTGGGTTCCCGTGAACCCGGTAGCTTTTGTATATATGATGTATATGGATTAAAAAATCTACTAAATATATATAAATATTTGATTGTGAACCCAATTACTTATTGTATATTTACTTAAGGTCGCTATAGGAACCCATAAACTTTAAAGGGATTTTTACATACCTATACACTATTGAAAACTTTATTACCCTCCCTACTCAAGTTTCACTTTAATTACCTCTTATATACAAAATTACCAATTATGTATATTTTTAGGATTTAAGGATAATTAATAAATTCCTAACGTACAAATATCACTCCCCCCATATTTCTCTCTTCGTATCTCACTACCCCCACGTTTCTCTCTCCATACCCCCAGTATCACCCACCGTTAACGTCTGTTTTCACTCTTTTTCAAAAATTCATCTACAATTTTAATATCTTCTTCAAAATCTCTCTCTATTTCTCATATTTCGGCCATAGATACTCTACCAAAATTGTAGTTGCTTAAGTTTTTGCTTAATTTTCAATGGTCAAGAAAACATTCTCGAAGATTAGCCCTAAAAAAGCTAAAGTGGATGATATTCCTACTTTTGATTTGGATGTTTTCTCACAGAATTCGTCCAAAAAGTTTCTAAATCAGCACATGCAAAAGTAGAGACCAAGCTCAGGCTTTCCCTCGTGAAGCTAGGGCAGAAGCTCAAACAAAACATAAGCACAATAGGGATGCTGGCGAAGCCTCGACGTCTGTTAAATATGTAAAACGAAAGGGCAAAGAAATTGCTTCAGATAATGATTTTGTCGAAGAACAAGTTGTCACGAAGGTTGCAAAAAAAAAAGCAGAGTTTCTCCTAATATTAAACCTTTAAAAAAAAGTGCAAAAATCAGCTAAAAATGTACCCCAACAGTCATTGGAGAAGGTACAATTTCAGTAGTTTCAAATTTTTTGTTTTTTGTAAAGCTAAAAACCTTGTTCTCCTTTTCGTGAACATTCAGAATTTTTTGCATTTTTGTATTGGTAGATATTTTGTCTACATTGTGTAGATATGTTATAGGTTAACAAATTTTCTTCATGTCATTGTACATTATTATCTTCTTGTAGCTATTTTGTAGTATAAATGTAGTTATATTGTTATCTGGTTTTAAAACAAGTTTATCAACTTGTTGTTTATTTTGCTAAAGAATCGAAAGTTTTTTACACCACATGATTTTGATTATGGCATCACCAGGTTTCAGACATTATGCGACCCTACTATTCCTGGTAAAATCAAGGATTTACTTTCTGAAAAAAGGTTGAAGTTGTTCAAGAAGACATGTTTTTGGTATTTTCTTTCCTTGCCAAAAATATGTATCCAAAATAAAGCAATTCACCCTCTTATGAAGTATGAATTGAATGCATTTGGTTTCGACTTTTTTACAGCAGAGATAAAGGGTGAGAGGTTGAATTTTGGGCTGAAAGAGTTTGCCCTGATTAGTGGCCTTAGATATTTTATAAAAGTGACGGACTTTGGTTACACAATTACGTATGACAGTAAAATAATGAGGATTTATTTCCCGAACAAGGAAAAAGTTGAGAGGTCATACTTGAAAGAAATTGTAACCAGATATAGTTGGGTGAACGATGAGGATGCAGTCAAGCTGTGTATTATCTATATCATCGAATTCTTCATATGTCCTTCAGACAAAGAGAATTTAGGTTTGATAGAACATTTTAGGTTCTACTTGGTGGACTCGGGGCAGTATGAAAACTACGCATGGGATATCCAATCTTATACACATTTGCTTGAATTCGTTAGGCACAAACTCAACCCTTCTGTGCATTTTTATCTCATTCGAGGTTTTGCACTAGCTATGCAAATATGGTTGTATGAGTGTTTCTCTATGGTCAATATAGATATAGCTACAAGATTTGTTAATTCGATCCCTCACGTAGTTAAGTGGACAACTAGTAAGGACAAGATATGGTTATCCGCATTGGAATATAGGATGATCAAACAATCATGGATCAGGGTAAATATTTTTCACTTCTGCGCATACAGTTTAATACAACTTATCACCATATTTAATGCATATTATGAGTAGCTCTCTTATATTTTTTCACTCAGCTCACCAACATAATCGAAGCACCAGAAGAGCTTTCAAGGATCAATTTTCCAGATAAAGTTGAATACATCCTTGTAGAAGATGAAACAAAGTCTGAGCATCCGACATATTCTCCATCTACATCCGGTCATACGCAGACAATTGGAAAAGATGACAAGAAAGACATTCTGAAACAAATTAAAAAAATTAAAAAAAAGATGTTGATAACTCTTTCTATTTAATATGTACGTGTCTTCATGAACGACCCGACCGGTCGTTTCGAGCCCTAGCGCGTCGTTCAGCAATCTGAGACCATGAGCAGCTTCATTTCAGGTATTGTGACTTGTTCGCATGGTCAGAAATTAAATTCAGGAAGATCGGAGTTAAATTTAAATGAAAATTCTCATTTGAGAAGCTTAAAGTTGAAAGAATGAACTAGGA